>PVIR01008332.1:0-57296 GCA_004026965.1 Petromus typicus
TAAAAACAAAAGTTTGTTCATTAATCTGTAGAGTTTTGAGATTATTTGAATATAGGCAATTTATAAGCTAGATACAGAATTATAAAATTTCTTGGTTAGCTAAGCTCATGAAGGTAGGAGCCTCTTTTCTTTTTTCTTTTTTCTTTTTATTTTATGCTTGTTTTGTGAAATGGGCAGCACAGGTAAAGTGTCATATAGTGTCATATTTATTTCTTTGAAGTACTCTATAATTTTAATGGAGATATCTAACACATAGTTAAATATTATTTTAAAATTTATGAAACATATGTTGAGATAAAGAAAGCTCCAGAATTTCTAATAATGAGTATGTCTGATAAACCCAGAATATCTAGATTCTAATTATGACTACACTACTCACCAGCATCAAAACTCAGCCAATTAGTTTGATTCTTTCTCAGCTTCTTTGTTTCTTTGTATCTAAATGGAGAAAATTACAAAACAGTAGCTACATGGAATGAAGCATGTGAAATGTTTGGAATACACAGAGATCTAGTACATGTAAAAACACATAAAAACTACTATTGCTATTTGTTTAAAATATAGGATCCCTTAATGCAGTGTAGAACAGAAGTTGGGAATCTCCTATTACTGAGACTCAAAGGTCATATATGTTTTCAGTGTGTTTCTGCTGTTCTGTGCTCGCAGTCTGCAGCATTGCTAAGGGATAGAACCTCTATCAATGAGAGATTTCTCTGCTTTATACTAATTATGACCCAATAAAGAAACTAGAATAAGAACCAAATAAGAATTCTTCTTCAGCACTGGGCTAGGGATTTAGCTCAGTGGTGCCGCACTTACCTGTGTTCAATCCCCAATACAAAAAAAGCAAGCAAGCAAGCAAGCAAAAATTATTCAGTACTATATAAATAATGCAATTTGTGATGAAGGGTGGCTTAAAGAGAATAGTCCTTAGTTTCTCTTATAAGAAGTTCATTGTCACAGAGTTGGCTTATTTGCTTGCAGATGTGATGTAGTACAGAGGTTATTTTTCCACTCCGCTCTCCTTGCCTAACATTTTCAAAATGATAGCTTAATTTCTAACCATCATGTGTGCTTTCAAAAGATACACAGGATGAAAGTCAGGGATTACATGAGCTATCTGATCCTCTTTTTGTCAAGAAAGTAGCAATCCTCGTAGAACATCATCTTGATGATTTTGTCATGGGCTTGTTCCAAATTTGTTATTCCTCAATACTGAAGTCTAGAAAATCAGCAAAGAGGTTATTATGCCCAACTTTTACAATGGTCCTTAACTTGAATTAGACATTAGGCTAATCTGGGGAGCTTTAAAAATACCAGTTTCTTGGTTTATTTGTTCATCCTTAATTGGTTGATTTCTGCCTTAAACAAATAAAGGATCATGGTCTTGAGTTACCATGTGGCATATGATACCCTCTGGAGTTGTGCAGCACAGAAACTCCACAATAACTCAGAAACCCATTCTGGTAGTAAGAAGGAAAGCAAAGGGAAGGCGATGTAAGGAATTAAATATGTTTGCCACCACTGGTGAGTCAAACCCTGACAAACAATCTAATTAGTCTGAGGTCCAGATGCAATCCCAGAGTGGACAGGGACTGATTTCTGGGGCAGTTACTTAATGAGTTTGTCTGGGGGATGTCTGATATTAAGACATATTTTTTCTTTTTTACATAAAGGCAAACACTTTAATCAAGTGTATATTAAATGAACTTTCTAAGAGTCATTACTATCCCTTTAGAAATTTAAATAAATTTCACTATTATTATTTTTAATCAACAAGAGATGGTATTCACTCATATAGAAGAGAGATGGTAATGTTTTATAAATGGAGGGCAAAGAATAGCCCATCAGGCGAATAAGGCAGAAAACAGGCTCAGACTGAGTACAGGGCCAAACCAACATTTAGGTGGTAGAAGATGTAAAAGAAGGTTAGGAAGTGATCGGAGAATTGGTAGAAAATCAAAATAATCTTAGAGAAATGCAAGAGCAAGTTTGACAGCCAGCCACAGACCGTTTATGATGAAAAGAGCTTTGAGCTTGGATTGCAACAGGTATATTGGTGGGAAAATTTTTGATAAAGCAATTACAGTAAGTGATTGGATAAATGATCATTGAATGAGGATTGTAAGGTCAAGATTTTCAGGCACAAAGTGGAGATAGTGACACCACGACAGTTGGAGGAAAATTCAAGTTTGGAGAATTTTTATTCTTTTGTTATGGAATATGACAGAGTTGAGATTGCTTTGAATGACCTCGGTAATGTACAAGGAGTAAGAAATGGGGCAGAGGATCAAGAAAGGAAGAAAATAATAAAAATGCAAAGGTCCTGAGGAAAGAAAGGCAGGCGCTCACAAGTGAATACGTGCAGTTTAGCTTGTGTTCCCAAAATTGATGCTATGGCAACGTAAAACAGAAGTCCACACTAGTTAGTAAGTGAAGAATTTGGAAATGGGACTCTTAAGAGGGGTGATTGGGGCCAGATAAACTAAGTGTAGGTCTCCAAGTACAACTGGCAGCTTTATACAGAGAAAGGGAGCCTCCAGCAGTGCGCTCACTGTCTCTCTCTCTGTCACCTGTGATACGATCCCCCTTGTTAGGATGCAAGACGGTGCTTGTCAGAGCTCCGTGCTATGTTCCTTGGCTTTTAGCTTCCAGAGTCCTGAGGTGATCAAAGCTCTGTTCTTTATATACTACCCAGTCTGTGCCATTTACTTACAGCAACAGGAATCACATGTTGATATTCAGAAAAGGGAAATGTAGAAAATGCAATTCTTGTAGTGTTCTGCTGCTGATGTTGGCCCTTGGCCGGCATACCAGAGGTGTTTGCAGCAGCCCACTGTATCTGAGCTCTTTATGTAGATAATATAATTTATGCTAAACATGTGCTTTCTTTGTAAATGCCTGGAATTTTCATGCATACTAGCCATGGTGCCTATGTGATCACCCGCCAGTAAAATCACTTAGCACCAAGATCCTGAAGAGAGTACCTGGTAGACAAATAAGCAAACACCTCACAATTCAATAGTACGAAAGTTAAGAGAACCGCGGAAATCTTCCTGGACAGATCTTAGATGCATGAACCTGGCTTCCTCTGAACTTTGCTGCACTCATCTTTCCCTTGAGTTGATTTTGTTTTTTTGTTCTTTCTTCTGTAATAAACTATAAGCAGTAGTCCAACAATATACTGAGTATTATGAGTTCATCTAGTGAATTATTGTCACTTAGTTTTGGGGATCTTGAGATAAAACAGCACTGAAAACACAGGTTGTGAAAAAGGAAAGGAGACGTATTCTACAGTAAATGGAAAGTAGAGGTTAGAGGAGAATAATATGCAAATAGGAAGTATTTATTTTTGGATAAACATCTGATGGAAGGGAATGAGGAGATTTTTATAAGATATTTTATTAAGTAAGTTAGTTAAGTTGTCTCATAGATTAAAAGACATAAGTGAAAAATATAAATGGATGGCTAAAGAATACCAATAGTTTAATTATTATAAAGATCACAAGCTGGGCAAGGTGGCACACATCTGCAATCCCATTACTGGACAAATTGAGGCAAGAGACTCATCGGAGGTTCAAGGGAAGCCTGGGCCACAAAGCGAGTTCAAGCCCGGCCTAAGCTACACAGAGAGAAAGAACCTGCCTCAAGAAACCAAAAAAATCAAATAGCAAAGATCATGAGATGATAGACTGCAGGAGACATATAACATGAGCCAAGAGACATAATATCAGCATGTATGTAAAAGGAGATGGGGAGTCAGGGAGCAGGGAGGAGGTAAGGGAATTAGAAAGCAAAAGTTACACCACGGAGGTGTAACCACCTGCCAAGATGATTGGAAACTTCCTGATAAGAAAACGTGTCCTCATAGAGTGAAATTAAAAAAAAAAAAAAAAAAGAATGTGGAACAGTTAGTTGCGTGTGTTCACATACACATTCATGTTTACCATGCCCTTTTTCAAAAACATTTTTAGTTTCACTGGTACATGTTTGCACTATGTAATGATTATATTCTTTATGAAGAAGTGATCCTTGTATATAATACATCTTGTCTTTATCCCATTCTCTTTTCCTCTTCCTTCTCTCTCCATCTCTTGGTTCCTTTCACATTTGCAAAACATCTATTTCCCCATTTCTTCTTATCTATCTTTCACTTTACTATTTTTACTTTCACTTTACTATTTACTCTGAGCATTTTGAGTTTTTCTTATAAAAGAAATCGTGTGATATGTAAGCTTGTGTGTCTGATTTAAGTCAGTTAAACTTTTGTCTCTAGATGGATCCATTTTTCTGTAAATGACTCATTTATCCATATTTACAACAGAGTAGTACTCCAGGGTGTGTAAGTCTCACATGTTCTGTACCTGTTCGTCTGTTGCTGGATACAAAGGCCACTTCCCAGAGTTAGCTGTTAGGAGCTGTGCCTTTATAAACGTGAGCAAAATGCATCTTTAATGTAATAGCTCACAGAATACTTATCAGAGTATTTTTCAGCTTGAAAATCAATAATTTTCACAGTATTTGCAGTGTTATGAGATAGGGATATTTAAAGAATATCAATTTTGGTGATTTTCCATAGAATTTTAACCTACAAGAAAATATTTGAACCTCAGAAAGATCTAATAATATTCTTGAGAAATGTTGGCTACACATTTTTAGGTAAAGGACTGAAATTACTGTAGATCACAAAGGAGAATGAATAGTTGTGACTTAAGAGAAAATTGCAGTAGTCATTAGTGGGTTTAACACTGGTTCCCCAAAAGATAAGTTTATGGTTAGTGGTGGTGAGCCTATAGCACAGATGGTGTTTTTTTTTTTTTTTCTATTAACACAAAATATGTCAGTGTAAAATTTTTGTGAACTAAAACAGTGTTCAGGTTTAATTGCATTATTGGCACTTTGCAGTAAATAAATTGGTTTGGGGGTCACAGTTTGGAAACTCCTGTCTAGATGATGAGCCATCACTGGTCTTCATCCTAAATCTTGAAGACTGTGAATGTGATATTATTTGAAAAATAGTGTCTTGGTGAACAAAAATATCTCCAGATGAGATTTTTCTCATGTATTCAGGAAGGTCCTAAATCCAATGACAAAAGTATAGGATGACACACAAAGAGAGGAGGGGTCCTAGGATGACAGCAGAGGAGTCCAGAGTGCCGTGGTCACAAGTAAACAAGTGTGTGAACCACCAGAGGCTGAAAGAAACAAAGACGAACTCTGAGAATTTTCACCAATGATAGGAATGGCCCCTGAACATGTAGTCTTATCTGTGATAATTTACGGAGACAAAATGGCTTGCCGGTACCTGGCTTTTGTATTCTCATCTCCTGATCTGTAAGAAACATTTCTGTTGTCTTAAACCACAAACACCACAGTTCCATATAATAGACATTAGAAACCATGACTATGTAAAACAGAGGGTAAATCTGATTGATTTGAATATCATAAATATAAAGAATTAAAAATATTGAATGTATTATCAACATTCAAACTTGAAGATTGATGACAAGATTGTATAAAGTAGAAAAAAGCTCATAGGGATAACTCCAAAAGACCAAAAATGGAATAGAACAAAACATATGTAATCCTGCCATGGCATTCCAGGCCTGTAATCCCACCCCTCAAGGTGGCTGAGGCAGGAATATCCCAAGACTGAGCACAAACTACTCTAACAACTTAGGAAATTCCTATCTCAAAATTGTAAAAAAATTGGAAAAAGCTGGGCATGTAACTGACTGTACTTCGTAATTCCTTGTACTGCAAAGAAAGAAAAAACTGGGCCGGGGAGTTAGCTCAGTGGTTCCGGCGCCTGTCTTGCAAGCCCAGGGACCCGGGTTCGATTCCCCGGTAACCACATAACAATACTGGGCGTGGAGACCCACACCCAGCAGCAACCAGTACCACATACCACAGTGCCGGGCGTGGTGGCTCACGCCTGTAATCCCAGCACTCAGGAGGCAGAGGCAGGAGGATTGTGATGTGAGTTGGAGGCTGAGCTCAGGGCCAGCCTGAACCACAGAGCAAGACCCTGTCTCAAAAAACCTTAAAAAAAAAAAAAAGAAAAAAGAAAAAACTAATTTATGAAATATTATGAATACAAAATATTTTTGAACAACTTGAAATAAAACATTGTGATTATATTAACAATAATTGGTATCATTTTATTTCAATTTCTTTGATTTCATTAATTGAAGAAAACTAAATACATTGAATATTACTTTTTGATGCCTAAAAATAATCATGTGAACTTCTAAATTTAGAATGATCATTTCTTAATAAAAGAGATATTTTCAAGTGTAGCACACTATGCTGGAGTAAATATTTGCCAGTTCCAATTTAGTATCTTAATCCTCATATCAACATTACATTCATATCAGAAACATTAGTTAGCCCCAAGAGATGTCATTGTTGGATACAGCAGTCAGCCATTTGAAGTAAAGTTTGGTAAACTTCTAATACTGCCCTCCTTTCTCTTTACTGCATCTTCTCAAAGCAACATATGCCAGGTACAAATTGGTTGATCCATCTTTTTTATCATAAAAATGAGAATTGCCTCTGGCTTTTGTGTAAATGTGAGATGAGTGATTCAGTTCTTGATGGTCTGCTTTTCTGAGCCCAACAAATGCATTTTGAGGTCTTTTTGCCTAATTGTCACAGCATATTGGAAATACCATATCATGTTAGCACTTTCCCAGTCTATAAAAGGCTGGGATAACATTTTAACAGCTCTGTTTTATATTTGGCCTTTTGAAAGCATCATGCTTCATGGTCCATCAGCTCCATAGTGGTGATAATCACAGATGCTTTGTGCACGGTATAAGAGATGCTCAAAGCCTTTCATTTTACTCATGTGCACTCTCTACAGAAAAAATAAACAACATGGAATGAATGCTGTCTGGAATGTGGAATATTAGTGGTGCAACAAAAATAATGTAGTATAAATAAATAAGATATTTACATGAGGTTTTAAAGCTTAATTTTGTACTATAGATTCATGCTAACTTACCCTTATTGCCATGCAAATGTCCACCTCCTGGAGATTTGTGTATCTCCTTTAAGAGTCACCTACAGTTTTGGGCTGGATAAGATGACCAATATAGTCAAGCCAAGCAGAATGAAGCTATGTACCTGGCCTCCCATAGCCAATCCATGGTTTTTCTGACCATTTCAGAGATGACATATTTTTAAATTTTCTAGTCTAATTAAGGTAAATGTGGTCATACATCTCTTAGATGCAAATAAGAAATAAATGATCTTTAAATAATACTCACCAAGACAGCAATAGTAGGAAGATATACTGAATCTATGTCTTATCAATTAATGGCCCATACTGCTTACTAAATGCTAGTTGGTTCTCTAAGAATTGGCCTGTGTTTAAAATCTTCTCCTGTTCAGTTCTTTTTGTTGTTGTTTGCAGCATATTGACACGTTGACCTAGTTATGTCTGTGGGATTCTTAGTTTACAAAACGTAAATATATCATTATAATTATTTCCTAATTATTTTGTGTAACTAGGAAGCAATGTGTATACAGAAACCTGTGTTCAGTGTCTGCTGTGGTGAGCGCTCTCCCCGCACAGCTGCTCTGTACACTGCATGATCATCTTGGAACTCACGTGGTTCTCAAACCACAGGACAATTATGCACCTGGCCTGAGGAAATCAAGAATTTCCCACAAAACACACATAACTGATGTTCAGGAAAACCAAAGTGAATTATAATAGAATAAAAAGTGATTCTAACTATGGACCAGTCTGAGAACCATTATATCTTTCTAATAGGATCATCTCATTGGATTATAACATGAATAGTGCACTAAACAAGAAAAACGTATATATTTCTTTTACATGACATAAATTGGGCCTTAGGCAGATTACAGGTGGTCCAGCAGTTATACAATATGATGGACAAAACAAACTTTCTGTCTTTCTGTTTCACTTCTGTATTCAAGCTTTCACCTCATAGTTCAAGAGCTTCATTTGTAACATTTCCATTGCAAGAAGGTGCAGTAACAGCAGTAGCACCACTGAATTGCTTTACTCGAAACATGTAGACCCAGGTAGCCCTGCTGCTGACACCTAACTTAACAGAACTTAGTCACATTTACTTTTGGCAGAAAAAGAAATGAGAAAACTATACTTCTATTAACAGTGGAGTGAATTCTGCTAACATCTGGATTCTGAAATTAAAGGGTATGAATCTTGGTCTAGATAAACAGAATTTTCTCTAGCAATGGGCATTATAGTTACTATGGCAGTAGGGTGGAAGGGAGGTTAGCAACTTCCTGTGTGTTATGGCGAGTGTTTATGCGCCGTCAGTGCATTTAGATGGCTATTTTAAGCGTGTAACTATGGATATAAAACAGGATGATATTAGAATTATGTAGTATTTGCATAATACATTTAGAAGTCTATAGTTACTGTATTTTGAAATAAAGATATGTTACAAGCAAAGAGATCAAGATGTTGTCAGTGTTACAGTGACTAATGCTAAGAAGCAATTTTACTAAGGTCCAAATAAACAGATTACTGTTTTTTTAAGTGTCCACTGAATCCATCTAAATCTTTTGTCTTCTTGAGCGCTGTCTGCATACACCTCAGGAGACATAATCCTCGATTATTTGTCTCCCATTCTCTGTAGTCCAGGGTCCCTGGTCTCCCTGTATTTCTCCCACTCCCAGTCTCACTGCCTCATGATGGCGTTTGCTCTGACTCTTCTCCAGATCTAACTGTCCTGCCCCCGGCTTCACATTTCCACGGCTGAGGTCCTAGTCTCCATGGAGTCAGCCCGAGGCTCACTCTCATGTGGAGGGCTCGTGTCACTCCTGACATTAGGATTACAGTCATGCATGGTGTTCCCTATTTCTTTTGCTTTTTTGTTTTCTTCATAACATTTATTATCACCTCTCAAATAACGTTTTACTTTTTAACTTGTATTTAGAGTATACTTCTATTTATGTTTAATGTTAGTTCTGTTTGACTCACTGTAATTTTCCATGCTTGGAATGCATAAGCTCAAGTTCAAAAACCATTTGATAAATGTATAAACATATCCATTTTCTTCTTTTACTTAAATGCACTATGTAAAAATTCCCCAGAGTCCTATTCCACTAAGGTTGTATCCATACAGAAATTCTAAACCCTCTCTCTTGATTCTGGCCTGTCCACCTAAGGGAGTCAAATTGCTTTAGAAGTGTGGGAAGCACTTTAGAAACTGAAGCACTGATTTTTTTTTTAATATTCCTTGTTCTATGAGTCTTCTGGAACTTCCTAAATATGTAACAGCCTTTTTTCCCCCCTTTTAGAAAACTAGTATTGTTTAAATGAGAAAATACTATATTTGTGTGTGTGGGGTAGAATGGTATAAGACAAAATAATATATTTCTGAGATTGTAGCACTGTAACAGAGGGCCAAGTGTAGAATCAAAAAGCAAATTTAGTGCATTTTCTTTATGACTTGTTTTCTATACAAGAACAGTTCTTAATTTTATGCATTACGACAAGTTCAGACAAAGGTGACTTTATTCTCACCATGTTATTATCTATACTCTGATCTTTAGTAAAGGCCTGTCCATCACTTTGTATAATTATTTATGTATGTATGTGTGTACTTATTTATTTCTTTTTTGAGACAAGGTCTCTCTTTGTGGTTCAGGCTGGCCCTGAGCTCAGCCTCAAACTCATATCACAGCAATCCTCCTGCCTCTGCTTCCCGAGTGCTGGGATTACAGGCGTGAGCCACTGCACCTGGCACTGTGATATGTGGTACCGATTGCTGTTTGGCGTGAGTCTCCACACCCAGTAGTATTTATGTGGCTATCAGGAATTGAATCTGGTCCCTTGAACTTGCAAGACAGGCACTGGAACCACTGAGCTAAATCCCCAGCCCCAGCACTTTATTTATTAGGAATTTAAAAAAATATTTCTAGAAAATGTTCTAGATAAAACATGAAGACAAAGACAATGATGTCTTCATCATATATGAATATGCTAATACTTTATGTGTTATGTTTACCTGAAAACTGTGATTGCTTTTTAAATTTTTATAGTTTTTTGAAAATTAATTGTTACATAGTTCAGAATTTCATATCTAAAAGATTTTTGTATAATTAAACAATTATTTTTTCTTAGTGTACCCAGGTGCTTCATATGTGTACTACTTTAAATGTTGTATTTAATAGTTTGTAAACTACTCTGTAAAGGTATCAAAACTTTCACAACCTAACAGAGATTGGTATTGTCAATATAACTAAATTCATGTGAAATGATTTGTTCCCTAGCACTGATGGATAAAAGGATCATCAAAACATTAAATTATAGGTTGGGGACCTAGCAATTTTTCTCCAATTTATAGTCCATTAACAACATTTGGCTGGACAGGCTTCAGAATTTCAGTAGATGGTGGTTCAGCTTTCATTTGTAGTTTTCACCGTCGAAAAAGTGCCCCTGCTAGATCGCCCAATTTGGTATCTATTGAGAGGAAGGGATGGGATTATAGTGCCAAGGAAATGAAGATATTACATGGTGAACATGTATCACATTTGCAAAGTTTTAATCAGGAATTAAAATTAAACAATTCAAAACTCTAAGAGCAAGCATATTAAGACTGTGAGCAAAGCAAAGACATGTGGCCGGGCGGCATTTTCACTCTCCTGCTTTAAGCAAGAAAAATTCCAACCAAGATTTCTGACCTTGACAAACCTCAATATAGATACAATTCAAATCTGTCATTTCTTAAAGATTTTCAATTATTTTCAGATGAAAAGAGGTTAAAGGGTTTTTTTTCCTCGATACTCTATTCCCAAATGTCTCATACTCTCCCCCCTGAAATAGAAAAGAAATATAAATTCTTAAAAGTAGGAGAAATAAAAAATAGTTAAAGGAGAAAAAAATATGAGAATAAGATTGGAAATTTAGTGTGTGAGAGAGAAGTTAGGTGTAAATGAAAGCTCCCTGATGAAGTGATAGATCATAGGAGGAGAGGAAGGTGAAGAAAAGTGAAAGAAAGAGAAGATGAGGTCTTAAAGAGAACTAAAAGTGAGAAGAAATTCAGAGAAGAAATTGTTCAGAACACGTCGTTCAAGTAAAAATAACTGTTATTATTTAAATATGTGGAAATAAAACAGCAGTATTTCTATAAGTGGACTGGATGGATGATAGCTGACTCCAAGTCATTCTTTTCAAAATGGCTTCCCAAACAAAAGTAGTCCAGGTCCTTCTTATCTGGAACAAATGACTGGGTTACACACATGAAAAGCAGTGACAAAAGATGAAGGGTGAAGGGGAAAGAGAAGGAAAAGAGACAAGGTAAAAGTAAAACTAATGTACACCCCGCATCTAGGAGAGGTAGTGCTGTGAAGAGTCCTCTGGTCCCCTTTATGCTATCCTCCTATGCCGGGCAGAGAGAAATTCTACACACAGAGTCCAGGAAACCTTGCAATTGACAGGTCCCCCTCGCTTTTCCAATCAGCAACGCCACATCTCACGCCCTGTATTCCTATTATAGAAAACATACTACAAGGTGTGGTAAAATATCTAATTTGATAAAGTGCGTTATGTTTAAAGGATTCATTATCAGCGCTGTTTTACTTCAATTAGCCTTCTTGTTTCTTAATGCGATTTTTTAAATTTGCCTGGGGACACTTAAGAGTATGTAGTTTGGATAAATTACATCTTAAAGGAGTGGTTAAGGATCTAGAATAGCAATTTTTTTAAACAACTGAGTGAAAGAACACACATACAGCGCCTTAATTTCTTCACCAACTGAGATACAGTAGCACACACCTGCCGGTCAAGGGTGACAGGCTTATTTTGGTTCACATTTCCATCCATAATTGGATGGCTCCAAGGCACGATAGTATGACACAGGGATGTGCGGAGGAATATATCCTTACACATGGCAGACAGGAAGCCCCAAGTCATGGGCGGAGCTGGGAAGGGAAGTACAACCATGCAGGCTGCGCTCACAATGACCCATCTCTTTTAACCAGGCCCAACCTTTTAACACCAAGTCAGCAAGAATGCCCATAATCCAGTCACTTTCCAAAGTCCTGATGTACTTGCATAAGTTTTTGAGGAACATCTAGATGTGAATCAAAACATATAGTAAGCTCACAAAAAGAAAATCAAAGGCAAAACTAGTTTTTCCTTATACATCAGGGGCACACTTCCTGGCATCTTAATTCTTCCTTTGAAGTCCGAGTGGAAGCCTCCATGACCACATACTTCTTATTAGCAAGTCTACAAAACTGTTACCATAAATGTGTCACTACTGTATGCTGTCAGCTTTAGTAGTAGCCAGAACACCTTTGGATCGTGGCTGCAGAGGCTTCTCGGTTCCAGGATGGCTAAATATTGTGAAAGAAATTATGAGGAACTGAACCTGTAGGTGGTCATTCAGGAGCAGGAGGCCCAGGGTTGTTGTAAATGGGAGTTTTATATTCTTTTGCTCTTGCTCCTGTGAAGAGGAAGGTCTTGCTGATTCCTGAGATGCCTTCAAGCCATATTTCCTGCTATCCTGCTGGGAAGTACGTGAAACATTTTGGGAGCATTGTGTATCTAAACCATTATATACCTTATATAAAAATTAATCTAAGATAAATTATACTTACATCAGATATTAGAAACCATAAAATTACTAGTGGAAAACATTGGGAAGAATCTATGACCTTGATCTGGGTAACCATTTTATGGCTGTAACTTCTAAACGTGGGGATCAAATACAGAAGTTTAAAAACAGCAACACATGAAAATATTTCTTACAAGCAAAATAAATGATTAAAAAAGTAAAAATAGAACCCCCCAAACAAGACAAAGTTTTCAAACCATACATTTGATGAATTGTTATACAGAATAAAAGAATGGCAATATAACAATCTAACTTTTAAAAATGAACAAAGGATCAGAATAGTCATTCTCCAAAAGATATATACCAATGTCCTATGAATACATTAAAATGGTCACAATCATTAATCAGATAATGTAAATCATAGCTCACCTTTTAGAATGAAAATATGAAATAAAAAATGTTGACAAGAATATGGAGAAGAAAAGAACTCCTCTATTCTTCTTAAATCACTTGGTGCCTCCTTAAAGAAGACTCAGAGAGATTCATGAAAGCTACTTATAAAATAAATTTAAATGTGTTCTTAAAGACTTTCAATGTCTGTGTCATTGAAGAGGTTCAGAGTATGTAGATACCTTGGAAATTAAGTATGGATAAGAATCTGACTTTTGTGTTTTTATCATTATTTTCTCCATTAGACATATATGTTTCTTCTCTTACATGATTCTAGTGAAAATCTACTATTTTCCCTCCTTATTTTTGTCCTAGTAATGCTATAGTCCTCTGTTTACAGCCAAAAAAAAAAAAAAAGTGTATTGCACATTTATTGAATCTTCATTAATTTCAAAGTTCCTGTGTATAATTTCATATCAAAACTTATCTTCCCTGCTTGGATACATTTATGTTTTGTCTGAATGGTATTTCTGCTAAAGCCACATCTATGAAATTGATCTTTACTCCATCTTGAAGGAAGGTTATGTTATCCTAAGAATATCCGCATCATAAAAATTCACTAAGGGGCGGAAACATTAAATAGACTTCTTAGATTGTAAGTGATGAGACTACATTCCCTTGTAACCATTTCATGTCAGAAATTCCAACAGTTTTGCAGTATCTTGATGATATTCTCGTACGATATCTATTTCCATAAAACTTACACCTATTGGAGACTCATTATATGGAGGCTCTGTGGTAGTAGAATCTCCTGTATGTTCTCCACTGACCTTGCTTGGGTTCCCTGTTGGAAGGATGAAGTCCATGGAGGTACAGGCTTAACTGGTCTTAACTCCCTCGGTCTGTCTTCAGTGACTTTTTCTTTTCTTCATAGATCTGATCTTATGTACATTTTATGATTTTTTCATGATATTACCACTATTAAAGAAACCAACACCTTGTTTGTATTAGTGTTGCTCAAAATTGATCTAGAGATGTTGTGTATGACAGTGGAGTGAATCCTCTTCATACGTCTAACTTCATGCATAAAAGGATGCAACTGTAGATGAAGGGAGTATAGATGACAAAATTGTCTGAATTTAAGCTCCAATTTAAGCTGTCTATTTTTATCTTAGATGCATAACTTAATCACTTTACTTCTTAGTTTTCTCTCCCATAAATATGGATAATAATATCTTATTTTGAGATTTTATAAGAAGTAAAATTAAGGCACTATCTCTGACAATGCTTTGCATGTTATAAATAACTTTAAAATTGATATTTTGATGCATAAATATGTTGTTTTGCAGTTTAATCTTAAAGTTTATTTTGTATAAAAATAAGTATGTCATGGTAATCTACTTTTGCTATTAATACAGCAAACATAATTAGCAGAGACAAATTGCCATAATATTTCAAATGAAAACACTTCTACCTAATGTCTTTTATTAATGTTAACATTATTTTACGTTACTTGAGATCCTTGACTTCTGAATCCTTAAAAAATCTTTCATTTTTAGGTTAAGTATGAGGATGCTTACCATTTTGGAGAAAGAAAAAATGTAGAAACAACAGAAAATTTTTATATCTCACTTATATTCTTTTATGTGCAATAAAAATTCTGAAATAAGAGTAATTATAAAATAAGTAAATGCATTTTCTTTGTAAGTTTCTTTCAATTTTGATTTATGACAAATTTTCTTTTAACAATGTTAAGTGGGAATTTATTTGTTCAAATTTGGCATTTTATGATTTTTAGAAAAAGTATATTTACATCCTCTTAATATGAATTTAAAATACTCTGCTAATTACATATGTGATTTAAAAATTTGTAAACTTTAAATCTTTTTCTGTTTTTAACAAACACTTTTACTTGTAGATAACTTCATGTAGGAGTAATAAGCATCACATGTTTAAGGATAGCATAGCAACGCATTGTCCATAGCAACTCAAACACGCACTGTCTTTGATACATTTTAAATATCTGTTTTAAAATGTGAGAGGAAGAAATGGTCGATCAGTAGGCACTAAATAAGAGCTACATAAAATAAGAATTCTGTGCTAGGGCACACAAGCATGATTATAGAAAATAATATAGTCCATATATTTTAAGAAAGTAAAACAGAACAGTTTAGAATATTTTTGCCATAAATAAATAAAAAATATTTAAGGAAATATATATGCTTAACCAAATTTAATCATTTCACTTGTCTGAATATATGAAAATATCTTAATAGATCAGGAATATACTCATTCTATATTATTATTATTGAGTTAAATGTATGTAAATAAGTAGATTGTGAATGTGCTCACATACACGGTTATATGTGTAAGTATTTACTTATAAGTGAAAATATGTCAATGTATATCTTTTTCCCTGTGCAATTAAGTAAAATACCACAGACTGAGTAATTTATAATAAACAGGAATGCATTAGCTTATTGTCTTGGAGGCTGGAAATTTCAAGACTGAGTGGTTAGCATCTGATGAAGGCATTCTTGCTGGATTGTCCAATTGCAGAAGTGAAAAAATATGACAAATTATAAAGCAAAAGGGAAACAAATTTCCTCTTTGTAATGAACCCAATCCTGTGACAATGAACCTGCTTCCATGACAACAGTATTTTTCCATTCTTTTTACTCTCGTGGTATATAACCTGATTTAAACTTCTCCTTTCAGGACTATTTCACTAAGGATTTAATTTGAGTTTATGCTTTTGGGGAACACATTAAAACCACAGAAGGATAGCACAGAGTGTATTATCCCTTAAAAATATGTTCCAGCGCTCTTGTTGGCTTTGTGTAAGAGCACTGCTTTTAAACAGAATACATCAGGACTAGCATATGCAGTTGTACTCCCAGGGTTCTGAGCCAAACTTCCCCCTAAGCACTTTGTTAATAAACCAAATGTGAACCAAGTATGTCGTTATATGTCCCTGGAATTGGGAATTTACGTGTGACCCAGTACACAAGAGTCTCCAAAAAGACTGGAAAATCTCTCTCAAAGTGCTCGAGCATATTCCTAGCTAAAAGTCTAAATTTTTCTATCAGTTAATTTTCTTTATTGTTTAAAGCTATTTTAGTAGATTTTTCTAGGTCAACCTAGAGGTTTCCAGATTACAAGAATTTGCAATATGTAAATCAACATATTGTAAACACAAGAAATATCCTCATGTGGTTGAAATATGTTGATTCAAGAATAATGCAGGACAATGACTTTAAGTGAGAGTCCAGTTTCACATATAAATTTAAGGAATAAATGTATGCTAAATATATTAAAAATAAAAATTCTGTAAAACGTATTTTTTAAAAATGCAGATTCTTCAAATGAGCTTTTCCTCTTAGGGCTTAAACTCAACAACACCCTCACTGAGCTAGAATCTCAACCACTGTTTTTGTTTTTTTAATTTTGAGATAAGATTTCACTTAGTTGTCCAAGTGGGACTCAACTTGTGATCCTCCTGCCTCAGACTTCCAAGTGACCATTAAATATTCATTTAACACTTGTGAAGAAAATAGTCTAAGCTGCTCAAAGCATAAGAACATACCCTACTCTGAAGTAGATGACAGTCTGCTGCATCATTTCACCTTACAAAATGGACAAACTGTCACCACACCGAAGAGACTGTAGCTATTATAAAGCAGGAAGGAACTTACTGCAGCAAAACAGAGAAATCTAAGAAACTGTTTTGAAATTAAGTCATATGAGTTTCACAATCTTCATTAATTATGCCAAAGTAAGACCAACTACCAGAAGCGCTAGCTGATGTAAACTGTTTATTTATATACCTGTGTAATATAATTATGTCTGATATTAGCAAATGGGTAAATATGACTAGATAAGGTGTTTTAATGCTCCTGAAAAACATAACCAATAGGAGATAAGTGAGAGATATAGATAGGTAGATAGGTTTTTAAATATATATATTTAATATATAATATATTATTATAAATATATAATATTTATATATATTAAATTATATAATAATATAATAATAATATTATTATAAATATATAATAAATATATATATTATATATATTTAAAGGGATTGTCTCACATGACTATGGAGGCTAAGGATATATATATATGTATATATATGATATTTATATACATTATATATGTATATATTAGCGTGATTGTCTCACATGATTATGGAGGCTAAGGAAGTCAACAGTTTTCTATTTGTAAGCAGGAGAACAGGAAACATGGGATTTAACTCATTTTGAGTTTGAAAACCTATGGCTAGCATTTCTGATATCTGAGAGCCCAATAAGGTAGATACTTCAGTTCACACTGAGAGATGTTTTGTCTGTTATTTTTGTTTTCATAGAACCCTCAAGAGATTGAATATATTAAATATGTGCTCATATTTGTGAGTGATCTTTAAAAAAACCTTTTATTAGTACATACAGACAATATATACTGATTATATTCACTGTATGTTATTAGTACATGTATATAACAGCATACTTTCCTTTTTCCTGACTCCATCTACTTCCTTTTAGCTTTCCAACATCCTATTAATTTATTCATCTTATAAGACCTTATACATTTAATTATGATATGTACAGATTGAAAATCAGACTATTAAGTGAAAGAACAAATAAGACAATTATACTAAGTCAGGGTACTCATAGATGCATTGTCTATGCTGGGTTAGAGTGATCTTTATACACTTTAATAAAATGCTAATCCTTTCTGAAAACAGCACTCTAACTATACTTAGAAATAATGTTTTAGAAGCCATCTGGCATCCCTTATTCCACTCAAACTGACACATAAAATTTATTATCTTAGCCACTGTGGTCATTTAAGGAACCCACAGGATAGTGCAGGAGCTATCTCATGATCAGGATTGTTTTTACCTTAATGTGACAGTTTTCACTAAAGGTTCTAGACAGTGCTAGATTTGGGTCCAGAGAGTACTAATTGTGAGCCCTGTGTAGGAAAATGAGACATGAGAACCTATTTAGGTTAAGGCCATCAAAGTTTCTGAGTCACAAATGATGAATATGTGAAATAAAGTCATAGAGAACCCTAGGAAATATTTAGCATTCACACAAGTTCTTTTTCAAAGTGACACACACACAAATAAAAAGCAAGTATGGAAGTCAAGTGTTCTATAATCATGCAGAAAAGTCAAAGCTTTATTTAGAGTAAAATTAAAAGGTGATTCCATGGTGACTACAATTTTCCATTTTTTTTTCCTTATTAACATTGTGTTTGACTACAGTGCAACTCAAGAACTTTCCTCTAGATATTCAGTCTTATATGTTTCCAGATATCTATTTTCTCTGGCAACAGCAAAAAAAGTTTAATGGAACAGTTATCTATTTGTAGAGTGAAATTTTCAGGTTAGAGTTGCCTGAAATGGTATGACCACATCACGTCCCAATTATTCTTCAAAGCATTGCAGTCAGATGAGATTCCACAGTTTTGTGAAACTGCTTTTATCAAGGTCACTGATTATTTCTTCTTAATCGAGTGGAATGCTTGTTGATTTGAAATTCTTATTTGACTATTTAGTAGCATTTGACAGGCTGACCATGTCTCCTATCTCATAAATCTGCTCCTGGCCTTCTGGTGGATTCCCCTTTGATGCCCTTCCTACATTACCTTTAGCGTTTCATGTCATTCTTTTTCTCTAAATAACATAGCCTCTCGGCCCACATAGGTGTTCCCTTCTCTATTTTTTCCTCTGTTACCACTTGAGAATGACGTCATTCACTTAAATACCATACATAAATTTTCACATGTAAACTTCCAGCCAAGATATTTTTGCTAAGCTTTTGATATTTCCACTTGGATAGCTCATAGGCTTCTAAACTTAGCCCATCCAAAATCGAGTGGTTTATTTTTTTGTCACTTAAAATCTTTTTTTTTTAATCTCAAGAACTGAAATAACCATCACTTCAGTTATTAAAACCAGAAACAGAGCAATCTTAAATATTCCTTCTTACCAATAACCCTACTTTCCATTATCTACTTAATGGTTCTTTAAAAATACCCAAGTCTGTCTATTCTTCACTTGATCTTAGCTAAAAGGCCAAGAAGAGATAAAATCGGTTCATAAGTACCATTCTTTTCAACTAGATAACCTCATCAGCCCTACTCTTCTTACTTATGCATTAGTTGTCTTTGCATCAATTCTCTACCTGAAGACTACTGTGAAATCTTTTAAAATGCAATATTTTATCATCTACTCGTGTCTTTCCTTCAATGATTGCCAAAGTATTTGTAATAAAATGTAATCATTCCGTGATTCACTTCTCCTTTGATATATCCCAATTTACTCTGACTTCATTCTTACCCTACTGAAAGCCCATGGTTATCTTCTTTTCTAGCATACCTAGGCCTCTTTTTTACATATCATATTTTCCATTTTATGTCTCTGTGCCTGGAAAAAGTTTCTTCTCCTATTTATAAGGGTTTCTCCTACTTATTTTTCAACTCATTCATCATCTCTCAGTCAATCCAGACAAAATTATACTGTTTTTACATTCCACTCTATCACCCTAGTTTCATGATTAATATTATTTAGTTATTAGGAGTAGGAACTACAGTGCCATTCATTGTACATGTGGCTTCTGTTTATCTGAATAAATTCAGCTTATTCCACTACTATGAATCAAAGAGAAGATGAGCCAGACAGTTATTATGAGTTAGGAGACAGATTTAATTCTGACGGCTGGGGAAGAAGGGGCTCCTACATAAACTGAGCTCTTTTCCACAGAAACAGAAAGTAGGAAGTTGTACAAAAGTTAAAAGTTTGAAGAGCATCAATGTGTGGAGAAAGTTGATCAAAGTGATTAGGCTATCTGTGTTTGCTAATGGTCTTCATTGACGTAAGAGGCTTATGTGTTCACAGGGACATACAGACACACACACAGAGGAGAGAGAGAATGATAGAGAGAGAGAGAGAGAGAGAGAGAGAGAGAGAGACAGAGACAGAGACAGAGAGTCTGTTTGTAACTACATACAAAGAGATGGCTCCCAAGTCTGTGGAAAACATTTCTGTGTTGTTATACAAAATTTACATCTCAAAGAGGCAAAGAAACAATTTCTAATGGCAAGTTTTCTAAACTAAATGTTCTAGTAATAGAGAAGGTAGTATATTATAATCAGACTTTCTCACACAAACAAAAATTATTTTGACGACACTGTGCTTTCTCAGGCAGGCATTTTTTGAGATGAGGATCATTTTAGAGACAGACAAAGTAACCACGGTAGAGTTTATTGTCTTATATTGGGCAGAGTGTGGACTTAATGGTTTGAGTTCTGTCACTTGTGCTGAGTGATTACATGTCTGTAATATAAGATTCATATTAAGGAATCAACTTTGTTTACTTTTCTAGTTCAAGGACTGATCTTTATGTTATTGAGTGAATGAGTAAAAGATAATGTTCACTAACCCAGACAACCAAAGTCTTACAAATTGCTAGATAAATTTCCATATGTAATTGTTTCATGTGAAATACACTGACTTTTTTTTAATATTCAATAAATTCCGCAACAGACCCCAATTTTACTTTTTCTTTTTAGAACTCCAATTGTTATCAATAGATAAAAAAGTGTTTCATGATTTTTTTCTTAACCTATTCTTAATAGAACTTTGACAAGTTGAGCATCTAATTTCAAGAAAAACATTGTGGATAGCTATAATCAGTTAAATCTATGTGACTGTAAGGATGAAATCCACAGTATTGTAGTTTTACTTTGAGGCACTATTTTTAATTTTAAGAAAATAGCTTAAGGTCCATTACTGTATTATTTCTCCATTTCTCTATATATTTAAATTGATTACATGTATCATTGGAAGAATATTATCAATACTTTACCAGTATGTAATACCCAATAATACCCAATATCTTGTAAAATCTGTAAGACATTTTCAAGAAGTTAGGTATATGACTGTATTTTTTTATTTTTTATTTTTATCTTTATTGGTACATTAAATATACACATCATGATTGCACTCCATAATGGGGATTTGTACCAGTATAAGACACAACTTAACTCTCATTTTTTTCCCATAGCCCTACCCACCCTACCACCCCCCCATATACATAAAATTTGTTTCCTTACTTTTTTGTTACAATCTCAAAATTGTCCCCTTTCACCTTATTTTACATTGAGCATTTTCTATTTCACAATATATAACATACAATGCTAGGACTCATTCGTTTTGTAGTTCAGGCTGGCCCTGAGCTCGGCCTCAAACACACAGAAATCCTCCTGCTTTTTCCTCCTGAGTGCTCGAATTACAGGCATGAGCCACCATGTCTGGCACTGTGGTATGTGGTTATCATTGCTGGTTGACATGAGTCTCCACATCCAGTATTGTTGTATGTGGTTACTGGGGATCGAACCCAGATCCTTGCTCTTGCAAGACAGGCGCCAGAACCACTGAGCTAAATCCCTCGCCCATGAATGTGTTTTTATACATTTAGTGCCACTTGAATAATCGCATAGATAACAAGTCAATTCAAATCAATTCCTTTTTTAAAAGAAAAATTTATTAGGCATATGCTACCTGGTCAACTCCTAGGAAGTAGCAGATTCTGCTCTAACATTTTTCTTTCTTCTGGAAGAAGAGGCAGGATGAAAGTTTCTTAACTTAGTGTCCTTTTTACCTTGGGCCCAAAAGTCCAGAAGAGATTTATTTATATTGCACCAGAAACCCTCCAAGAACATACAAAGACTTTTTTCTTGTAAAATCCCTGATGAATTACAAATACTGACAAGAATTTATCAGCATAGTGTTAAATTGCCTGCTGGAATCTACTGGTTTAAATTGAGTGTTCTTGTTCTCTATCAATCTTCCTCTCGACTTTAGTTTTGCTAATATATCACAGATTCTCCAAAGATAAGAGATGGTAGATTTCTGGAGAGGACTTCAGTCCTTCCTTCATCCACAGGGACCTAGAAAGCTTGGCAGTCTTTTACATTTTTCGTGGTGCTTGAAGCCCTCCAGAAAAAGAAATTCTAACATCTAGTTTAAAATATTTAATGTATTTTTAGAATGAGTCTTTCAAAGTACAACTGAAACTGGCTTTTGTTTTAATTGTCTTGCCATCTGTGATAAGGGAGAAGTGATTATTCTCCTTTTATTCTTGTGTAGAGATATTCCAGAGCTTCAAAAGTTACTGTCAAACTGAGAATACGATAATCTACTTCTTTCATTCTGTTAATTGACATGATTCCCAAACAAGAGGAAGAAGCCAGTGCAGAATGCATCTTCAGTCTCTCTTTGATCACGTTACCTGTTTTATGAATCTGAGTCTCAAATGCTTGTCAGTAATTAAAAGTATTATACAGATCTCCATCTCTCTCTCTCTCTCTCTCTCTCTCTCTCTCTCTCTCTCTCTCTTTCTTTTATTGTTTTCTTGGTGCAGAAGGCCAATAAATGCATTATCTCATTAGGACATGAACACACCAAGGGGGAGGAACATATCTGCAATGACTTCTTATGCTGCAGAGATGAATGTATGTAGGTAACATATACACACAATAAAGAGAGGAACAAGGAATGCTAGAAAATGGAGAAAGAAAAAGAGCAGATGATAAACTACTACCTGTTTTTATAAGTATTTGACTGAAAGCTCCAGGGTAATGACAGAATTGGAAAAAATCTAAAATGAAATGGTTATGTACAACTTTTCCAGTCCATAATTTCACTCTTTTCTTTCCAGAATAGATTTAGCTCAGCAAATCCAGTATTGTAATTTGCAAATTACATTAAAGAAGTTAATTTGGGAAGCATTTGTTGTAGATAAGAATATTAGAATCAAGATGCCTGATTATTAACCAGTGATTGAAAACTCATGAGTGCAAATACCTCTCACCTGCTTTTCTTAGCAGACACGAACTGTTGACCAATGGAACACTCCTTTCCTTAAGGACCTCTTTTCCTTTAGTACAGAAATTTTGTGTGTTTATTAGAAACATTGAAAATATTAAACTGTCTTTTATTATCCACTTTCCTCCAAATGTATACATTGTTTATTACTCTGGTAGATGGCAGATTTTTAAAAATTTAATTTTTCCCTTGATTCATAGATCTCTAATCCCTTGTGATGTCATGCCTGACTGGAGAATCTTTTTCCTACCTATGGCTTGGGCCAACGAGGTAGTGACAAGTGGTTTAGGGCTCAGTACAGGGGCTCTGTAAGAGCAGATACATCTCCGAAGGAGCGTGAGGCTAGCCACATACATTGGTAATCGGGTGGGCTCAGGTGACGGAGTTCTCACACGTGTGGTGGTACCAAGACGCAAGTGAGATTCCTTGTTCAGCCTGGATTCCCAGTGAGTTGTCGCACATTGATGATGAAAGTAACATTGACTGTGACGACGAAAGAACAGGACAATAGAAGCTCCACGTTCAGTACTTTTCCTGCCTCCTACCATGTGTATTTTCACACTTGCCTAATTTTAATATAGCAGTTTTTACTGGGTTCTCTGAGTCATCCTAATGAATTATAGGACTGGATGTCAGTTTCAAGAAACTCCTAAATACACACTTCATATTAAAAATGAGAATGATTTTGTATATTCCTAACTGTACAATTGATAAATTCTTTCAAATATCTACTTAAATAAATATGTAAGAAGAAAAAAGAAAATTAAAAAGAAACTTACTATAAAATACTTATGCATAACAATACAAATTAACATCAAATCCTCAAACCATCCAACTACTTGGTTATTTCATTTCACTCCTATCCTCTTTTGTGTTTTTATTTCACTGCACTACAGTGTTTCACAATGAAACAATATTGTATGTGCTCATGAACCTAAGTTCACATAGAAGTTTAATATATTATCTTCTGTCCTGTACTTCATGCTCAAAATTCTGAATTAGAGAATTAATCCTTTAGTGTGTTCCCTACAAGAAGGAAGGAATCTACCACTTTCCTTCTTTTAATATGATGATAAATAAGAAATAATTAACAAATGTCTTGTATTAGTTGTATATATTATATAATTCTAATTTAACTTAAAGATGATTTTCATGAGCATAACTCCAACATTTAAATGAATCCAGCTATAGCACTGATATTAGAGATTTTTAAGACAGAACTTTTAATGATATTTTAAAACTATTCTACTGTTAAAAATATGTATTTCAGATCAGGAATTTAGCTCAGTGATTCGGGCACCTTTTTTGCAAGCGCAAGGGCCTGGGTTCGATCTCTGGTGACCACATACAACAATACTGGGCATGGAGACTCATGCCCACCAGCAATCAGCACCACATACCACAGTGTCGCTGGGCATGGTGACTCAGGCCTGTAAATCTCAGCACTTCGGAGGCAGAGGAAGTAGGACTACTGTGAGCTTGAGGCCGAGCTCAGGGCAACCTGAACTACAAAGCAAGCCCCTGTCTCAAAAACAAACAAACAAACAAACAAACAAACAACAACAACAAAAAACCCTTAGAGAAGAAAGAAAGTTTTTGTATTAATTGTGATAGATATAATTCAATAGATTGTTTCTTCCTACTTGTAAGAAACTTATTTTTTGTAGCAAATTATTTTTCTATGGACAGAATTGTATATTTAAAACAATACCCTCACAGGCCAAAAACAAGCAATAAGGGAAAATCTTTATTTCCAGAATCATACTAATGTTTAAGTGCTAAAATAAAATTCAGTGCTGTTAAGAAACTTGATTCATAAAATGATGTAATATTTATCATTAGTATTACTTATTATCACTGTATCTTTTGTAATATCCAGCTCAAATTATTCCTGGAACTTTAAATAAATAATAGACAATAAATTTAGGCCATTTTTGTCAATTTATACAGAAGTAGATTAAGTCATTCTGATAATTTAAGCTTTTCTTCTTTAGTATCAAAACTTCTGTCTGTCCCACAGGACATCTGAAGAAACTTATGCCCACATCTTCAAGTAGTAAGTGATTTAGACTCTACTTTGAAGAAGCTTGCTTTAATATTTTGCCCTGGTCATCTCAATTAAATCCATATTGATGCAAAATCAAAACTTCCACTCATTGCAGCAGCAAACAGTGTAATCATAGTTTTAAATATAGGTGATTTCATGTTGTTTAAAGTAATCTCTGAGCCTAAGGATGATGTAAGGATGTAGGAGCCAGAGATAAGATTGTTAGCAGACACAGAGGAGGTGCTGATAGGACAAATAACTTGTATTGTTCTGTAGTACAGAAAGTAACTATGTTGACAACAATTGTGTATTTCAAAAGAGGTAGCAGAGAGCAATTTGAATGTTCCTCATATAAGAAATAATAAATGTCACCACATATCATGGTGTGTGCCTGTAATCCCAGGCTGGAGCAGAGGAAATGTCATAAGTTTGAAGCCAGCCTGGGCTACATAGTGAATTCTAATTTCACTACAAAGCAAGATCTTGTCTCAAAAAATCAAAAGTAAAATAAAATAAAGAATAATTGTCTAAGATGACTAATGTGCCAATTATCTTGATCTGATCATCACATCATAGATATATAGATATAGATATATAATCACAGTGCCTTATATATGGAAAAGCATTGCAAATTAATTTTTTAAAAATGAGAAACCATTACTTATTAATTTCAGCAGGGAGCATAGAATAGAATCTCTGTGAGTCCTTTCTATTTTAGGCTGTAACCATTTCCTGGAGTGAAATTTTTTCAAAATGAGAAAATCCTTTGTAATGGCAAATTTATCCTTGAAGATAAAAGACATTATGATGTAAATAATATTTTTTATTTGTAAAACTACTGCAAAAAAGGAAATCAAATAGCAACATTATTACTAAGGGAGCAGAATATAGTTGGTGTATTTGCTCAAGCCCCAAGCTAATCATTCTGTTGTTATGCTCTGTTGTAATAATTATCACTATAAAAAAGGTTTCAGCTGAATATTCTTAAGAATGCGTCTGCTTAATGTTTTCTTCCAATCTGTTCAGTAAAATTAAATTAGATCATATTTGAAACTAGAAGAAAAAAAATTTTTATTTGCTTATTCTCAAGAATACTTTATTTCCAATATATTAAAAAAGCTAGCATCATTCCATATGTGATACACCTTAGATTTCTTGATAATAAATGAGTAATAATGCTAATAGGAAAACAAGTATGAATCTAAATATAAAGCATATTTATTATCTCAATATATATGAGAGTAAAAGTCAAATTTCAATATATTCATTATTAAAAACATGTACATACAATAGTGTTTATAAGTTTAAAGAATTTTGTCAACTTATGCCTACTCAGAAATAGAATAATAATTAAAAATAGTTATTTATATAATACATAAAAAATAACAGATTCAAAGACATACCTGGGGTATTAAATCTTTTCTCTTTCCTATTTTATCTCATTTGTTCTGGAAAAATAAAAAGGTAGATAAAAAATATGGACTCATCTTGGTCAAATGAGTATATAATTTTTGTCTTATTGCTCTGTGTCCTTTACATAAGTCAATATCATGTTCAACTTTTGGGAAAAGTAATTTGCTTTTTGTAAGGCTCTGAGGAAAGCCTTATCAATATCTCTAATCTGTAATCACTGAATTCTACTAGAGTGGAGGCTCTGCAATGGGTTGATTTGGGTTACTCAAACTGTGTTGCACTGCACCCCCACCTGTGTTTTCTGGGGAAAGAGAACCAGAGAACACCTCTGTGTGACTGTGAGGGAGCAGCGAAGCAGCACCATGGGTAGTTCACACCACTTGTGGCTCCAGTCTGGCCTCCTCATTTAATGTCAGAAATAGGCCAGGCTGGGCCAGGGATTTGGCTCAGTGGTTCCGGCGCCTGTTTTGCAAGAGCAAGGACCTGGGTTCGATCCCGGTAACCACATAACAGTGCTGGGTGTGGAAACTCACACCCAGCAGCAGCCAGTACCACATACCACAGTGCTGGGCGTGGTGACTCATGCCTGTAATCCCAGCACTTGGGAGGCAGAGGCAGGAGGATTGCTGTGATGCGAGTTTGAGGCTGAGCTCAGGGCCAGCCTGAACTACAAAGCGAGATCCTGTCTCAAAAAACCTAAAAAAAAAAAAAGTTGGCAAGGCTGCCACTGCTCCATATTCCTTGACCCCAAAGCTCCCTTCAGTTTCTCTGACTGCTGGATCTTTTGTTTCCTGACTAAATACACCGAGTTTTATATTTTGCCTCCTTTTGAGTTTTTTGGACAAGTTGTTTTGTTTTGAAATATATAAGGTCAAAAGCAGCTAGGAGGGACACAGGTTTCAGTCTGTCATCGTCAGAGATGGTGTATTTCTCCTGTGCTCACTTACTTTATATTCACCCACTCTGTCCAACTGGCCGCCTGTGAAATGTGGAGCCCCATCTCAGTCCCAGCATGACAGCCGCACAGACTGCGTGGATGGTCCCATGATTATGAGGAAGTGAATCCCCGCAGGAAATGTTCAGATCATTTATTCATGCATTATCTCATAATATTAACTGTCTATCAATATATAACGATAACATATTGCACATATATTACATAAGATGATGCCGGGGTAGCAATTAAAAATATCATATCTATTTGCTCCTTTATCTTCTTATTGATTATGCTGTCTGGTTCTCAATAAGGTAGCTGTGATAAACAGCCAAAAATATTACAGGTACTCTCAGAAATCTGTTATTTTTAACAATGTTCAAATGGTAGAAGACAATATTGCATATTTCAAGTGTTGCAGGATTAGTAGGTAGGGGAACGTCACTGGCCTATCTTTCCCAAAACGTAGAGATGTTTCAATTTGAGATATTTCAGAGTAGAACTTGTGTTTTGTTTTATAACCTAATTTCTTCTCTAAATTAAGCTAATGCTAGACTCATAAAAATACTTTATATAGTTTTCAGTTTTCTTTGGCAAAATACAAGTAGTTACAATGTATAATATAAAATTATATCAATAATGAATAAATGTATGTTTTTAAATTTTTTCCTTCTGTTGGTTCTTGGAAATCAACTTCTAATTTTTGGAATCTGTTATTGCATGCCACTACCTCCAAATTCAAGGCAATAAGGCCATATGAAATTTTTCCAGTGATTCAAACCTCTCAACCTTTTTCTGACAGTAGCTAGAGAAAATTTTTTGCTTTTGACTGGCTCCTGTATTTAAATTGTGCCCACTCAGTATATTTCTCTCTTGTTATATGGTGTAACAAAATTATTAGAGTAATACTTCATAGTAATCATAGATTTGTTTACCTGAACTCTAAGGGCAGGATTAAGAGAATATATTCTTAAAATTATTTATGCCACAAAACTAAGTTTTTGCAGATATCCATATAGAAATGTATACGTTGCCAGGCATTGTGCCTCATGCCTGTAATTCCAGTACTTGGGAGACAGAAGCAAGAGGATTTCTGGGAGTTCAAAGCCATCTTGAATTACAAGGCAAGACCCTGTATCAAAAACAAAAAACAAAAAACAAAAAACAAACAAACAAAAAAACAAACAAACTATATGTGAATTTTATGAAGCCTTTCTTGAACTAGCTGAAAATGTATTTTTAAGTCATCGGACTTAATTTGTTTTGAAATGATATATTTTTCTTCAAAAAAGACAAGATTTTGTATACTATAATCATACAGCGTATTGTTTCTGCTAATCTTATTACTCTTCAGTGGGACAATTAAGACTTGTAATTGTCCTTAATTTATCAGTTCAAAGTTCTCTTTGAACACTCAAAAGTGCTTAGAGTAACCTGTAGCTATTGTAATCAATGGTAAGTCTCTTTCTCAGTTTTTACATGGCTGGACACAGTGCCAAATAAATATAACTTAAAGAAATGATTTAAGTCAGCTCATGTTTTATGGGGCTTCTGTCCATGTTTTCTGACTCTAAGGCAGAAATATCCTATCAAAATCACATGATGGAAAAAACTAATTATTTAATGATAGCTAAGAAGCAGAGTCTGAGAACGACATGATGCAAGAGGAAGGAGACAGGGCCCAGGAGCAGACCCTAAGGGAACACCTCCAGGACACAGTCCCATATAGAAGTCTGTCCCATCGGTTCCCTGGGGAAATCCCTGCTGCAGTTTGGGTCTGGATGACCCCAGAGCTTTGTGCATCAGAGGTGGTGAATCTGGAATGTGTGATTCTGGGACTAAGGGCTTGTGATCACTAAACCACTGCAGGTGAGTGAGAGAGTTGGCACTACTCTCATCCTGGTAATAGAGGCTCAAAGATGCTGGTAAGGGCCTGGTGACTTTTCTGCCATCTTTCCACCATGCACTGTTACCCTTCTGTTACCCTGTCTTGGCTGCAGCAAATTATGGACAGAAATCTCTACAAACTGTGAGCTAAATGAGCCCTTGTCGTGTCCCTCTTGTCCCGCAAGGAAGAACACAACATGCTGCTGGAGGTGCAAGCCTAAAAATTCCCCTTTATTTCCGCGTTAGCTCCCTTATATACCCTGGTTCGACACGCCCCCCCCCAACACCGCCTACTCTTCCAAATATGGTCAAGGAAGCAGCTTGTTTTTTCTCTGAGGCGGAGACATACGCCTCTTACGCCATCTTTGATTGGCTCGCCTTTCTCGAGGCGGAGACTTACGCCCCTTACGCCATCTTAGATCGGCTCGCCACAAGCCCTTTTCCCTTAAACTTTGGATGTTGAGTAATTTGCCTCAGCAGTAAGAAAGGTGACTAACACAACCCCAAAGCCAGTCAATTAGACACTGCACCCTAATGGCCACATGCAACCTGTGAATTTGTTACCAAAGTGCATCATCTTAAACAATATTTAATCTTTGAATCAAAAATATGAAGGACCTAACATAATGTAGCTATCCTGTATACAGCTGAAACCACAAGAATCCTTTCCTTTGTTTCAAAACTTTTAATAATTATCAAAAATCAAAGTTGAACATTTTTCCATCACTCAAGACAAACTTATCTGTCAACCTTTGTTAAAATTAAGCAAGCTGCACAATCCTAAGGTACAATGACACATGGAAAATATTCCCATTTGAAAAGGGTAGAAAAGTGAGACAAGAAAGATTTGGAATGAAAAAAAGACCAAAACTAGCCAGGGAAACATCCTGTGGCTCCACCTCTGGCACCTGGGGTGTAGGGTGGTGGAGTTCTCTGAGTTTATATCCTTGTGGCTTTGTTGGTTTCAGGCCTCTCTCTCAAGATGGCTTTAGGAGCTCCCTACAGGTCTACCCCATTCCTGGGGTCTCCAACTTTGTGAGGTCTCTGCTGCACCTCTGGCTTAGTTCCCTCAGAATCACATCCGTCTACTCAGGGCTTCCTTGCTTGACCTCCAGAGTTATAAGGATGGGACATGTATTTGTCATGAGGTAGAACCAGCATCACATGTACAAAGCCAAGGACGGCCAGCAGCATGACTGCAGCCAGGATCCCTTGGACCATGTCCCTATTGGTCTCTGAGTGTGGGGATTCATGATGAAATGAATCTCCAGCAACTAATTCCCTAGTTAGCCCTTCTTGAGCAGAGAGTTCAGGGCTCTCTTTACAAATACAAGTTTATCATTTTACACTTTCAATTCTGTGTTGAGGGTGGTCTTCCTAATTTCTAATATGTCTTCAGTTACTTTGCAAGGAAAGCACATGTTACTTTTTAAATGTGACTTAAATCTTTCGCAACTATGCATTTTTTGGCCCCAACTTTATTTCTGATTCCCTCTGCTCCACGATGTAAATTCTCCAAATTTTCCTACCCTATATTTTCCTACTAGTTTTTATTATAAAGATGGCTAAAAGCAGTCGGCAGTACCCATCCCACGGGCTGAATATTGGTCACCTTTGAATTTCCTTCACAGAGAAATGAGATGACCACCTTTCTTCTCATGACCCCCTCAAGTATGCTGTACATGGGTACAATGCAGACTTTTTAAATGTAATATAATGTACATGCCTTCAGTCTGACAGTGTAGTCTGAGTTCTCGTTAAACTGGCCTCATAAACCTGGGCTTTGCTATCTGCATTTCTATCAAATTTCTTGTCTCCAGTTAGAATCCTGTCAAGGTCTACTTCTGTGATGCCAAAGCTTGTCTAGCCCTCATCTCCACATCTTTCAGAGCTTGTCCTCCAAACCAGTTCTGGTTAGGGGCTGTCACAAATGCATTTAGTTTTCTGGGGCTAACTGTCTTTATTTATGGCTTGGATTTCCTATTGCCGGATACAGTACCTGCCTCCTATAACTTAAAGGAGAAAGATTCAACTTGGCTTACCTTTTAATAGTTTCAAGTCTCTAGGTAGTTGGTTTCAAGGCAGAGACCTCATGGCTGAAGGACTTAGTGGAACCAATCTACTTAGTTCATGAAAGCTGAGAAGCACAGCATTGAAACAGCAGCCAAGAGAAGGAGGTGGGAGACTGGACAAAGATCCTATGGCCACACCATGAGCCTCATGTACATTACATGAGATATTGCCACATTGCAAATAGAGCACATTAGCACATCTGTTACCTTCTTTGTAACTGTGACTGGTTATTCTTGCTTGAGGGGGATCCCAAAGTATATCACATTGGCTTTCTACCATAACTTCCAAGGTGAAACTTAATAGATTACAGGTGTAAATAATAGTAACCTTGAAATCTTGAGAAAACATAACTTTAAAGATTTTTCCACATTATTTAGTTAGCTTAGCTTTTATATTCTCTTTCTTCATATTGTCCTTCATGTAGTATTTCTCTTCAAAATCTCAGTAGATCAAACATCACCCTACTTTTTATAAATAATAAGTTATACTATTATTATAAATAATAAATATCTAAAGAACTATTTAAACTTAGTAATAGCTTTTGCTCTTTAACACTCTGTTAGTATATTAATATAGTCTAAACATAAGAATATAATAATTAGATTACTCTAGCATAAGATAAGGAAATCAAGCCAATCCTTTCTCCTTACTTATATCACCATTATATTTATGGGCTACTTGAGTTTCTCTTATCCATTATTCTCATATCTTTTGCTTTCTCTTTAGATTGGCATACACTCTGTCATCCTTTCTTATTCGTATGCTGTATTCTACTTGATTGGCATGCCTACAATTTACCAATGGGAAATAAAATACATATATATGTTGTTTTCATGAAGCAGATCCTGTCTGCATAAAGACCAGAAAAAAATTGTTTTCTTATCCTTCAGTGTTAAACATGTCAAGATATTAAACACTAACAGATACTTTTTTTCCAAATAGAGTCATGATATATTAGCAACATAGATAAAAACCAAAATAACAATCACAACTAATAGGGCAGTTATACGAAGGAACTTGTAGCAGTGGCCAAATTTTATTCCTTTCTGCTTTGCCTTTCACAGCTGGAATGAAGGTGTAACAACAGCGATTGCAGGTGCTATGTCATACATAGGATACTAAATACACAGTACTTAAATTTAAGCTTTACAGCAACACTTTCTGAATGCACTTCCTTCGTGAAATAAAGTAAGGAAGTTAAGGTTTAACTTTGTGTTGTTCTTTTCTTCCTTTTTTGCAACATTTTGAAAACTAGCTATAGCTATTTCTTCATTACATGTTTTTCAAACTGAAATATACACTCTGTGAAGAGACTTATGTAATTTTATCAATGCATGTCCAAGACTTAGCACATCACATAAAAAAAACTATTTGATAAATACATACTACTTGAAAACTAAATTATGAGAATACTTATTATAAAATAGGGTGGTAAGACTTAAATAAGGCCATGTTTGTAAAAACGTCTGATAAAAAACATGATTTAATTTTATGTCTCATATTGAATAAGACATTAAAAGTAATAAATTGTTTCTAGTAACACTAAATCCCAGAAGGTACAGAAAGATAAGGATTCTAAATGCCTTAATTTATTCTTTACTGAGTGAGCGACTTTGGAGGGCATATTTTTCATATCTTAGGAGATGTGAAATTTAGTTAATAGTTGATCCATAAGGAACCTATAACTGAAAGTGTTGAAGCCCACGATCATGTTTTCTTTATATAGTTACCACTAAGTTAACTCTAAGCTAGAAGAGTTTGACATCCTGATCTATTCTATGGAATATGGGTAAAATATGTTTAGAAGACTGACAAGCTCAACTTTTAGTGTCTATCACCTTTTCTTTGTCAAGAGAATTTCAAAAAATTTTACTAGATGAATGCAAATTTGTTAAACTATAACAGTTACATAAAACAAAAACATCTTCTTGGAGTTGCTTTTTATAGATTTTTCTTCAAAATTAACTTGACTTTTTAAATTATATCATCCATAGGACTTTCTGAGGATAATTACTATTCAGCTGAAAATTAAAGTACAGTTTTGATCAAAGTAATTATAATTTGGAGCACAGACCTATGACAAAGCATTTGAAAGGATACCTCATTACTGTGTGGCAAACATTTTCAAGGATGATTAAGAAGTTTTCAGAATATGTTTTCTAACTAAGAATAAAGCCTTTAAAATTATAATAATACCTTGATAAAAGTACCTTATACTTTATAACTGTATATCATAAGAACATAATATTGTTAATATTAGAAGTTATGCAACCATAAAGTCCTATTTTCCCTGAGATTCTATTTATACTTGCTTTTGTGTTTTCAATATATTTTTATCACATTTCAGGGCTTCTAAAGCATTTGTAAAGGTACACTATTCCATTATTGAAAGTGCTCATATTGACCATAAGTCAATTACATTTCTGTGATCCAACATCTTTGTTTCTTAATGCAGTTCTCTACTCTTTCACTGACCAGAATGATTTCATATAATTAGCTTTATGTTCTGCTGAACAAGGAGATGCTTATTTCTATTTCAGGTAAAGTTGTATTGGATTGATATTTAAATGCAGTGCAATGAAAGGAAAAACTCGTTAGTTTACGGTCATGCTTTTGATTGTGGTTCACTATTATGTTCCAAATCTATAAAACTAAATCTATTTTGTTCCAAAGCATCAGTTAACAAATAAATTTCAGAATAATACTGACTAGATGTTACCAAAAATGAGGGCATTACTGTCTTAATGCAACAATTAAGAATTAGATCTATCTAAGTAGGTTGATAATTCCTCATCAATGTATTTACCCTTTGTCTTTGCCAACATTCCATTTCCTTTTTGAGATATTCCACTTTATTTGCATAATAATAGATAGCTACAAAAATTCCTCCAGATGTTTTGTAAAATTATTTATCTCCTAACTGTATATTTAAGAAGAAATGGTGTATTAGCTATGTTTATTATAGAAAGCTAAAATCATGGCCTTTATTTAGAATACTTCCAAATAATGACAACCCTACTGTTAAAATAATATATTTCTTCTCATAATAAACATTTTAGGTTAGAACTTAGCATATTGTCTTTCCAGAAAATGATTGTATGTAATACAGAAGAAAATTAAGTAATGAATATATACAATGACAACTGACCAACAGGGAAAAGAATCCTAATAAAGAAATCTATTAAATTAGAGACACTGTCTCTCTGTCTCTGTCTCTGTCTGTCTGTCTCGCCCTGCCCCAGGAAGTTACACCAGTTTACTGCTTAATTCATGTAATACTAGAACAGAAACAAAGAAACACTAGAAACAGCATCAGAAAGAATAGGCCTGTTTTAGGAAGAAAAGAAAATGAGCGATATAATTGTTCTGCTCATTTGCTAAAAATAAATGTAATCTGAAGGTGACGTGATTTTCTTCCTATATCTTTGTGGATTTTGGTAAAACAAGTAAATGTGTCATTTATCTTTCCTTTGGAGGTATTGACATTTAGACTTATGAAAATTTAGGTAGTCACAGTAATTGTAAAATATATGAATATGTAACTTATTAATTTTAAGTCAAAATTTTTTTACTAATATATACAAATATAAAATTGTACCCTATAGAGAATATGTAAAACATAAATGTATACTAATAGGGTATCATGTTATATTTTATACACATATGTTATATTTAAATCAAGTTAACATATCTACTATTATTTTTATTATGAAAAAATCTCAAAGCTTATGTAGGCATTTGAAATATACAGTTAATATTTTTTATCCAAAATCACCCAAAACTTTTCCATCCATTGTCTCCTGGCCTCAGGAGTGAGAGCTCCTGACAGTTTGCTTTTGTAATTTTTTTTTTTTAATCTTTGACAGTTTGCTTTTGAATCTCACCATTATTTAAGTTTTCAGTCCTCAGCCACTGGTATTTCAGTTCTATAATTTGCAGATAGTAGATGAGGAAACTTCTTGGCCTTCATAATCACAAGAAGCAATTCATATAAATCTCTTGTTTTATATGTGTACATATATATCCTATTGGTTCTGTTTTCTGGGAGAATCCTAATACAGAAGCAACTGGTTCCCTGGTATATTGGTATATCTCTTACCTCTGGGTTATAGAGAAATTAGGCAAGGCCTCTCAAGATAAATTTCTGGATTTCAGTTCTTGGTCTAAGATTAATAGCCTGCATATTAGCTAAACTCCACACATATTTTTCATCTGTAAAGTGGCAACTAATAATAGCTACATACAATTGCTGAAGACTTATTTAGCACAGACAAAACATCAGAAGCCTACATCTTTGATAGAATTATCATGTAAATGCTATTATTATCTTTAACACATCACTTTCTGTGCAAGTACTTCATACACAAGTAAGACCAAGTCACCCACTGCAGTACAGTGGGATTCCAACATCTTTAGAAAGTTACTTCTTCCATGATGAATGACTATAGAGTGTTTTAGGACTGCTGGCAGTGTGTCTGATTTTTAATAAAATAAACTATTGTTCATGGTAGCATCTTTTACTAATCTCTCCATTTAAAATTAAAAAAACATATACTCAACATATGCTTTAATGTTGTATTTATGTAGTATTAACTTCATTTGCGTGAACTGCCGTGTTATTACTTACGTGGCCCAAAGCACTTGCTTCCTGGTTTGCACCTCAGCCAGTGGTGAGTGATAATGACAGTACGTAGCAGTGTAACCCTGAGATACATTTAAAAGGCAGAAAAAATATTGTTCCACAGGTCTCTGCATGGTGACAGATCACTGATCTACTTAACTAATTTAGTACTTGGATACAGGAGCCCAAACATAAGACTGAATGCTGTTTGGATATAAAGCAATAAAAATCAATTTTGTAAAATTACAGAGGACAAGCATTTGTGTATGCTGGACCTACTCAGTATCTACTAGGAAGAAGGTGCTATGTTTCAAAGCACAGATACCTAAATCCAGTAATCCATGTCCTCTAGGAGTTTGCATGGGTTACATGAAAGGGAAATGTAAACTGTAAGAAAACTCTAACCAAATTCTTGTCTTCATAATTAAAATAAAGGAGAAGAAAGGAAGTGGTTTATTGAGCATGTGAATTCAGTAATACCCAGGGGCTGAGTGACAGCAGGGGCTGAAATAGACAATCTAACAAAAATGGGCAAATTGCTGAGGAAAGAGAGAGATGGGATTCTAGTGGTCATAACATAGGATGTTTCTATTTGGCATCTCAAGAGATACTGAGGTGTGCTGAGGAGGCTGAGCATGGGAAGATAAATATTACATATTAAGTAAATATTAAGTATATGGTTTTAATATGTTGTATAACAGCTTGATGCCTTGAAATTAAGACCGACCTCATTTACTTCTTGTTTCTTGAACATATTGCTGCCATAATGCTATAGGCAATCTGCTGGACAGTTTCTTCATTGTAAATCAGGTGTAGTAAAAATATCACCTTCATAATTTTGACATTGTGAATAAAAAAGTACTAGTGTCAATACTATGGGAAACATGAAATATACAATATAGATAGATATTTTTATCATGTAATGAGAAATTATGGAACAAATCATGGTCAGAGCAAAGCTTTGCTTCTGAATGAAGATGTGAGCTTTTAATCATTCAGATGTCAACAACCAAAAAATACTGGAGAAGAGACTGAAGATAGAGAAGTTAGCAATACAATGTGTGCTTATATTCAGGTAAAGGCCTGAGCTAGATGAGCAGTATCAGAAATACTTTGTAAAGGATCAGTGCAGGTTGTTTCCTGCCACATTGTGGATCAGACTTAGCAGTTGGTGTTAGACTTGGGAACACTAGAGAACCAGAACAGCATGACTTTATTTACAGTATTTTATCTGAACCATATTTCATGAAAAAAACCCACCAAAGTATTATCTTCTCTAGACATTTAATCACATTGGTTTCAACATTGTTTTGAATTAGTTATTAAATATTTAGCTTTTGGTAGAACTATGGGAGGAAGATTAGAATGTCAATAACATGTAGAAACTTGTGAGTGAGTCATCAAAAGAAAATGAAAATAATGACTTGAATTTTCCTCCAGTTGGGCTTGGAGATAACTTTGTGAGATAGTGATTTTAGGTTAAGCTACTCAGATTCATTCAGATTTTTATCTAAATCATTGAGACCTTGGGGAGTCATTATGGAAAGCAGTAGCACACAGTGAGGAATGTTATAATCATGAAACAAATACAGCATGCTTATAGATTTTTATCAGATTTTGGAAGAGAACTCTAAAACCATCTTCAAGGAATTCCATAAAACATGTGAAAGTGGGCAAAAGAAAGAGGTGGGCCTGAGAAGAAATGAGGGCAAAGATGTTAAGGTTTAGATCTGGATATACCCCGAAGAGTTTCATGCAGTCCTAGGTGGGGCTTTACGAGGCAATTGGGCTTTAAGGGGATTGTAGCTCACTTGGTGTCACGGCGTAGGATCTGGGTGGAAGAGGTTCATCACTATGCGCGTGGCCTGGTGGAGTGTATCTCCCCTCAGCCCCTTTGACTCTCTGCTTCTGGTAGACAGTGCCACAAGCAGCTCTTCTCCACCAGGACCCTCTGCCATGGCACCCCTTTGGAGGCAGCCCACCCTGGACTGAAGCATCAACTAAATTACATCTCCCCCTTTATTTGGTGAGTGTCAGGCACTATATCAAAACAATTAGAAAATGACTGAGAGGACATCAGAGCAAAGTACATTGAGAAGCTTCCCAGGCATGTATTTCCCATGAGAATCTGGGATCATTGTGGCTATTATTTGTTATCTTTGAACCACAGTGGAATGGATGAAAGGAAAGAGACACCATTTGAGAGTCATGGAATCTCATTTGGAATGCTATACTTGAACAAGAAATTTGAACTCTGAACTGCAGCTTGCTTGTTAGGAAGAAAACTACCATGCTCAAAAGACAAGCTGTGTTAACTCAGGGTAAATAAGATGGTAACTGAGGAGACATTATTGAGAGTGGGTAGATTAAGTAGGTAGCTGGTCATGATCGAATGGATTGTTGTGATGATAGGCATCAAATGATGAAAATCAGAATGCCTTTGAAGAAGTGAAGTAAACATTATAATTATAGATGAGTTATAAAAATATCTAGGGAGAGACAAAGACAGAAGATCATTGTGATGGTGCAGCCACTAGTGCTGACGGAATTCGGGAAATAACTGTGGAAGTTGACAACTGAACTTTTGTACAAGGTAGTATTTTTAAATAAAATAATAAGGCCCTTGGAAAATTTTCCAAGTGACTGACAATTTTTTAAAGTTCCAAGAAATTTTCAAAGATGAATGGAAGTTCTGAACATAAAGAGATACCATCTTTAATATTTCTATATCAGTAACATACCTTATTATTTGCCTTTTTAGTAGGTAATAAGCTATAAGTGACAATAACCTAAAAATATTACAATCAGAAATGTTAAAATCTAACATAAAACATTATACAAAGAAAATAAATCAGTGACCTGTACGAGACACCATTTTTCTCCAAATATGAAGTAAATGATTAACTCTAATGTTAATCAATCAAACTAATATTTATTAATGATATTGAATAAAAGAGAAATCTCTTGAGGACCTAAGATCAAGTAATACAGTTGTTGAGTCCCGCATTTACACTAAATGTGACTAAGACTAAAATTCAATATTGTATTTTAATGGCCATTCTGCTTAGTTGATGTAAAGAAACAAACACACAAAAATCTGGTTATAAGAAAACTTGTTGTCCATCCACTCCTGAGGCTTCTTAGAGCATGGTATTTGACTGGTTATTGTTTTATAAAAGAAACTGAAACAATTAGAGCTGAGCTCCCCCAGGTTTATGACACATCTTGCTGATGTAGCTGGTCCCTAAGGTCTTTCTGATCGAGTCTGTCACAGAAGTGTTGTGCACCTGCTGACTCATGACTGCTGCCCCTCCTCCACCAGCTTGCCGCTTAAACAGCCAGTAGAAGGCACACAGCTCTCTGAGCTTCACATTTCCCAAGCCGTGCTTAGCTTAATCTAAGGAAGAAATTGCCAATTATTTCTTTACTCTAGCAGTTTTCTTCATAATTCCACTATCACTCACGTTCTGAGCTAAGTAAATGTTTTTTTCAAATAATAATACCTCTTGGTTTTATACTGTTTAAATTCCCAAGAAGCTACCTATCAAATCTCTTCCACTGTGCTATCTAGGATATTTTAATTCTTAAATGTCCAACTCGGCCTGACATATTCACTCGCCTCAGCCGAGAAACTACTCCAGTGGGAAAACACTGTGTATTGAACTCTGTCCCATCTGACAGGTGAAAAATGAGATCTTTAAGGGGGAATGACCAATGTTTTTGTGCTGAACATTGTGCATACAAATAAAGCTTTAAATGCTCTAGTCAGATTGCCAGTTTTTTAGGTGACATATGGGAATGTAGATTTTTCTTCTTGTAAAGGCTGAACTTTTCCTGAAAACATGGTGAAGTAGTTAGATGATTTGGTCAGCAACTCATTTCCAATTATGTATTTGTTTACACACTCTCTTCTGTGCCAAAATCTCAGTTGCCTCAAAGGATTCACTGAATTTTATATATGAATTTTCATTTCTGCATATTCTAGTATTTTTCAAGTACAACATATACATTACTTTGACCAATTTACTGAGAAAATTAAATAAACCAAGTATTTTTCCTACTTTGTACAGAGGAGTAAATTGAGATTTAGATATTTTAAATGAGTTGAGAAATTTGCAGAGTGCATAGATATTGAAGTCAGCTTATCCTCAACTTTTAATCCTTTCCTCTTTGTTTTTCATATTACAAATATTATAAACTCTATATATATCCCTATACTTTTTTCACATGTATATGTATGCATTTCTAATATTTATTTATATCAGTTAATTTTTGAAATTGATACTTTATATTTGGAGAAATTGTTCTTTATTTAAAAACATCTTTGCAGAAAAAATTTGGCCCATTTAAAATCCTTTAAAAACATGACTTCCCTGTTCTCAATAAGTGTGGTACAGACTAAAAAGATCATATGTAGCATATGAATGTAATATTATCCACTATTCTGAGTACATTTAGCCTATTATCTTTAAACAAAAATAAGATTATGGAATGTATATTACATTATAATTTGCATTTTTCTTGAATAAAAATTATATATTGTTTTAATCTTTCTTTAAGATAAAGAACTATGCCTAAAGAAAGCATACAGACTGTCTATTATTTTTTTACTCTGTGACTCTTAATTAAAGCTTCATTAATTCAATGCCATTTATTATACATGGTACTCTATTTTTAAATAATCATTAAACTGTTGAATTTTAAAGTGTCCAGTGCTATAGTAGCCACTGATGATGGTGAACCAAAGAGCTACTTCCTACAATATCAAGGAAGTTTAGTATTATTTACTAAATAGATATTTAGTAAATAATATGGCTTGGGCCTTAAATATGCCTCAAAATACGTATGGTAAAAGGTTTGGCTGACCAATCTGTGGGGCTATTTGATGGTTGAATCTTTAAGCTGCAGGACCTAGGGAATGATGTTAGATCACTGGGGCGGGGAGGCGTTCTTGAAGTGGACATTGAGACTCTGGTCCTTCTGTTTGTGCTCTTTAGCCTCTGTGATAGACAGTCTTACTCTCCTGCATACAACATATCATGATGCAATGTGTTACTGCAGACTCAAACAACAGCACCAAACGACCATGAACTGAAACCTCTAAGACTATAAACCAGAAGAAATAGATCTTTATTCCTTTTAAGTTAATATTATCATATATTTTGTTACAGCAGCACAATGCTGACTAGCACAGTAGATAAAATAAAGAGTAGGAGAGCGTCCCACAACAATCAGAAGGAAGAGGTTTTAATGCAAAGGTGAAATGAGACACGCTCTGAAGGAGGCACACAAGTGCAGATATTCTTACATTTAATAATCATCATTTGGAATCTTTGTTTTCTTTATTATTTCCACATTCATTTTCCCCTCTTTATTTACCCTTACACTTTCCTTTTAAATATTTTCTACTTTGCAATATCAACTATACATACTATAACTCATTTACAACTTCATATTCTCATATCAGAGAAAAGATATGATATTTACACATCTGTGACCTGTTTATTTTGCTTATGAGGACATCCTCAAGGTACATCCATTTGCATGTGAATGACTCAATCTTATCATTTTTACTATATATAGGGGGCAGGGGGATACAGGGCAGGGGGAAAAGGGAAAAATGAGAATCAAGTCATGTCATATTCTGATTCAAACTCTTAATGTTGAATGTGATTATCATGTGTATTCATAATGTACCAACAAAGATAATTTTTAAAAAATAATCATCACTTGGTCATGACCAGTTGAATGTACAATACACACTGTATACAAAGCACATCTCAAATCCAACTTTTGATGTCTATCACTACTTCTAAACAAATTTATCTCTTTTCTCCGTCTCTTCATCTCATTGAAGAATAGTACTATTCATTTTCCCAATAAGAGCTAAAGTGTAAGCAGTGTCTTGAGGCCTTGCCTTTTAGTCTACCATATCCATCCATCTTCACTGAGACTGACAGACAGAGAGAGAGTTAATTTGATGGGTACGTAGTGATAGACATCAAGAGTTGGCTTTGAGATAGGTTGTGTTTGTGATATGTCTTGAATGTTCAACTGGGCATGATAAAATGATTATTCAATTTAAAATTCAGAAGCTTCAGATACAACTTCTAGAAGTAAAAAAATACAAAAACAATGTAAGGTTAGAAAAAGAACAGAGTAAGACTAGCAAAAGAGATATAGTTTCCTGAAAAATAACCCCAAAAATGTTAGAGAATTTAAATAATAATCTTTGTGTGCTGGTGAGGCTTCAGGAAATTAAAACTGAGAATTAACCATTAAATATAAAACTGTTAGAGGAATGATAATTGGAAGAGTGCATTTATAGTAATGGATTATTTACTTGGAATGCAGCAGGTTTAGGAGAGATTGAGAAAGCAGGACTAGACGGTGACTATAAGTTTTGGAATTACCCTGTGAGGTGAGAAGAGAAATATGGTCACATCAGAAAGGATATGAAACAAAATTCCTTTTGCTTTGGTGTTACTGTCAGTGCTGATGACACTGTTTTTGGGAGGAAATATTTCAACATGTCTGTATCTAGATTGGAATATTCAATTAGTAAAAGAAACATAAAAGATTATGTAAGAAATAAAAATGTGTCATTGCAGTAACAATTTCCACAAAGAAAAAAATGGACAAAAATGTCCTTGAGTACTCTTATTTCCTTATTCAGTAGCATGCTTTCCATTCACTTTTAGATGAATAAATGTGCAGATTTATTAAGGTTTATACTGATAATGAAATTATTAAAAACTCTTGTACAGAATGCTTCTTATTTCTCAGTCAACTAAGCTGCTTCATCAATGCAAAAAGAGAGAGGGTAACATAGCAGTTTAGCAAAGAGAAAATGTAAAGTGGTGTAGACCAAAAATATAATCTAAATTCCTTGCTAAATGTCTTGTAAGTAGATTTTAAATTCCCAAAATCAAGTTACTGTTTGATTTAATCCCAGCCTGTCAAACTTAATCTGAAATCACTGATCAATTCTTTCTCCTATTCTCTGTTACTAAATCAAATTGAACTGTTACAAGAGAAAAGCTTTACACACAAGTGGGCTATATGTATCCTTGGGCAGTTACTTCAAATTCCAATAATGTAGAAATACTATCCACCAGATTAATGAATGAAATATAAAAGTATGATACACTCCTTATACATAAGCAGAGAGTTTGGCCAAAGATGACTTTCACTTTATAAATTGCAAATATAAATTTAAATATAAATATGAATTATACAATAGTTACCAGTTACTAATATAATTTTGAATAATATACTAATTGCACCATGATGAAGCGCTAAAATAAATTGGCTTTAAAATCTTGAACAACACCATGATTCTTGTTATTACTATTATTGTTAATTTCAATAATTGATCTGTATATAACCTCATAATTGAATTATATTAGCAGCAGCAAACAATGGGGAATATTAAGAGCTACATGTTAAGTGAAGAAACAATCATTTTTATATACATAACATTATAGAATGACTACTGTCACATATAATCCTAATAATCATATGAGGTGGGTATTTAATTTTCCGTAGTAAAATAGATAACAAGCTGAAGATAGATACTTTAATAAATATGATACAAATACTGATTAATCCACTGTAATTTGATTTAGAATTAAGTACCCTAAGTACGGTTTCAAAGTACAGTAAATTACAAACACAGGACCAGGGATTTAGCTCAGTGAGGCTGCGTCTGCCCCACAAACGCAAGGTCTTTAGTTTGATCCTGGTACCAGAAAAAAATAAAATAAAATAAATTACAACCATAAAAGGGAGATTAAATTGAGTAGTCCTAAAATTGTAAGTTTATTGTTACAGAAGATAATGTGAAAGTGAGCCAAATTTCCAGAGTCACGTCAGCTTATGGGCACAATCAATTGCTATAACAATTTCAATTTGCCTGGACCTTTGCTCCGCTGTGTTATGCAGTCACAGCCTGTAAAAGGGAATTTGTTCCTAGTGTATTTTAAAGTCCTCCATCTTCCTGATATCACTTACAATTGATTTCTTGTAATGTTTCTTCCCATCATACACATAGCATCCATCTCATACATGAATGAAGCAGGAAAGGACAGAATATCTTAGTTTGTTTCTATAGCAGAATACTCCAGACTGGGCAATGTAAAGAAATAAAATTTATGTCTTCAACTTCTGGAGCCTTGGAAGTTCTATAACCAGGTGTTGGCATGAGGCAAGGACCTTCTCAGTATGCTACATCATGGCACACAGCGCTGAATGGAGTAGGAATGTGTGGAGAGGAGGCTGGGAGCAGAACCAAGCAGATAATGTGACCCGTGTTTTACAAGAAAGGCACTCCTCTGTCCACGGGCTCCCTCCTCATCCCCGAATCTCCACGTAAATGTCGCTCTTCCCAAAGCCATAACAGTGGCATTTAAATTCCAGTAAAATAGCCATGGGAGCATTGGAAGTAGAGCATTAAATTTGTGAAACTAAACAATACAGTGGATTCTTATATTATAATAGGAGAATGTAATATTTTTCCTCATAAATTCTCAGAAACATGGGTGTGTCAAACCCACATTTACTTTTAGAATATTTCCACTGAAAAAATACTGACATCACATATGTTTTGGTTCCCTGGACTATTTGTAGAACATACTTGATATCTTGCTGGTACTGCTATTGTGTCACAAGATGCTAATTACATTACACAATGTGCAGGAACACAAAATACTTGTAATATAAATTATTAGATGCTTATTATCTACTGTGTGTTTAGAGAAAACATCACCATATTTACATCAGTTGTTTACTTGCCCAAAAATCCTTAAAAAAATCATCAGAAATAAATTCCTATATCAATTGAGAATTGATATAGGATTCTACGTTGAGAATGCCAATAGCATTCTACAAAAATGTCTTTACCTCAGTTATTGATTGATCAATAACTTGATCAAGTTATTGATTGATCAAGACCTTGAACTTGCCAGGTACGAATGGCACGAAGGAGGTATAGCTCTGGTTCTTAGGCAGAATTTATTATTTGTGGTAAAATAAATGAGCAGATCTTATCATTTTTATGGTTTGGTGAATGGAAAAGCATAATTGGCTAGAAAATAATGTTTCTTTTAAGCCTGTGTGGTTCTATGATTGAAACAAATTACAAGTTGGCTTTGTAAGTTAGCTGTGATATCCTGACATCTAGGCAATCCAACCAGAAACAAAATTTGACATGATTAAGTTATCCTATAAACTGTTGATAAAATATAAAAATTTTGTGAGCTGTGAAAGTAAGAATCATTCCAGCCTTATTCACACGTATCTTTGTTGAGCCTGACAGCTGATATCTTATACTAGAGCATGACAACCACAAGCAGATAATTGAAAAAAGTGGTGGTAATTCTATATGTAGCCATTGTCACTTACCAAGTAGCACAGTTCAGTAGTTCTTTAACAAATATATATCCTGTTTTTTAATACCATGCTTCATACTTTCTTATGTGCGATTTTCTATGGGTTTATTATTTCAGCTAAACAAGCATCTCATAAGATAAATATTACCAGCATGCTTTTCAATAATGTGTATGCTTAGAAAGGATGAATAAATAGTTCAACTCAGAGATATTAAACTTTAAAAATGAGAATTTGAATCAAGTACACTTATCTTGCCAGGAATATTACCTGCTGTCAGAAGCCATGCTTTCCTGCTATTCTGTAGTATCGTTGACAAAGTCCATCCCACGTCCTCCCAAGGCTTTCCCCTTGGAGGATGGGCAATTACTACTCCATGTGACCCCACTTCACTTAATTTTATCTTGACAGTAATTGATAACAGCAATAAGAAGGTAATAAAATATGGACTTTGCTCTAAGCACCTGATATTTTAGACATTATATCCACATAATCAGATACTAGTATTATATATTCTAATAAAGAAAATGTGATTCGTGTGTTCAACATAAAAAGGAGTACAGGAGTGGTATTTGCAGTGCCATAGTATAAACTTTGTAATTTTGAAACCTAATTCTTTTTTTGTTTTTGAGAATTTATTATTTTCAAGAAAGATATAAATTATGTTTATATTATTTCAAGCTCATACGATAATGTTGATGTCACAACTGATTAGCTCCCATATTTAAAAAGAAGGAACTGACAATGAGAGTTATTAACTTTCCTTAAGACACAACTGGTGATGTACCTGTTATTGTAACAATAGAATATAATATTAACATATTTGTTTCCATCATATCTCACATATTAAAAGGCATCTTTATGATTATAAGAAATTTGTTGCCACAATAATTTAAGTTTTTGGGTCAATGAAGTCCATCAGTATATCTGTAAAGATTGAAAAATAGTATTGCTATATAAGGCACTATCACCTAAATGACTATAAATTGATTGGATAACATTTTAAAATTATATAGTATTGATTTGTCAGGTGTATTCATAAGAGATGCTAAGAATATCAATGAAAAAGGAAATAGTATTTTATCAGCACTATTTAGTTTAGCATAATGATGACACTGTCATAGGGAATTCTCACTTATACACAGTATATCTTGATTTCTCTTTTTTTCCCATTTCTTTCCCAACATCCCTTCCTTCCTTCCTCATTTACAAAGCTCTGTCTCCATTTTATATCTCTTCTCTGATTTCTTCCCTTTCCCTTTTTTTCCATTCTCCCTCCCCCTCTCAGTTTTCCATTCCTTTTGAACAATTTCTTCCTATTACACATCTGTTTTACAGTATGATCCTTATTTACACTTGAGTTTCTTCACACCAGAAAAATGGCGCTATATTAACATGTGTGTGTGTCTGAGTTATCTCCTCTAAGAAAATAGTCCCAAGAAATATCTGTTTATCTAGCAGTGCCTCAAATTTACACCTTTTTATAGTAGTAGTACTTGTATAAAAGTAGTACTTGTATAAAAATGTCATCTTTATTTTTTAATTCATTTAGCAGTCAATGGGCATTTGGATAGTTTCCAAAATTTAGCTATTGTAAACTTGCTGCTAGAAATAGGTACACATTTATCATTGGGATATGATGCATTAGTTTTCTTCAGAAGATACCCAGAAGAGCAATAACTGGATCAAATACGACCTATAATCCCAGTTTTTGAGGAGTCTCCACACATATTTTCGTAGTGGTTCCACCCATCTACATTCCCATGAATGGTGGAGAAAGATTTCTTTTTCCCTAAAGAGCACATGTATTGGTTTTTGGTTGACTTCTCAATAATAACCATTCTTTCTGGAGTGAAATGGAGTCTCAACATTGTTTTAATTCGCATGTCTTGAATGACCAGTTATGTCGAGTACTTTTTCATGTGCTTACTTGTTGTTTGCCCTTCTCATCAGAGAAGTATTTATTCATCTTGCATGTCCATTTTTTGTTAGATCTTTAAATTTGAAGAGTGAATTTTTTCAATTCTTTATGTCTTTAAAATATTTTAGTTTATTTCTAAGGGATGACTTGATAAATTTTTTCTACTCTGGTTTATCTCTTCATTCAGTTAGTGATTTTTATTATCGTGAAAAACCTTTTCAGTAGGATGAGATTCCAATTGTTGATAAAGAAAAGGTATTTTAAAATTATAATATTTATTTATTTATTTTGAGACAGGGTCTCTCTTTGTAGTTCAGGCTGGCCCTGAGCTCAACTTCAAACTCAGCAATCCTCCTGCCTCTGCCTCCCAAGATTTGGGATACAGATGTGAGCCACCACACTCAACATTGTGGTATGTGGTACTGATTGCTGGTGGGTGTGAATCATCATTCCCAGCATTGTTGTATATGGTTATCAGGGATCTACCCTAGGACCTTGAGCTTGCAAGGCAGGTGCTGGAACCACTGAGCTAAATCCCCAACCCAAGAAAAGGTATTTTAATGTTATATGTGTAACTAAAGAACTGTAGAGTCCCCAGATTTTACTCTACCTATGATAACAATTGGGACAGATGTAGAAATACACTTTTTCTTAAGAAAAAAATTAATCAATTTATATAATTCCATAAAGCATTATCATTAAAAACATTAGAAGGAAGAATCAATTGATACAGACACAGGGAATGCTGACCTCCATGATTCATATAACAGAGAAAACAGCAATGTGAGTGCATATTCGACTAGTCAAAAACTCACAAAACTGTCAGGCAAGCAAGCGGAATAACCCAATATTAGAAGTAGGATCAAAAATATAGTTCGGATCTTGGAAGGGGCAAAACTATTGGATAGAATAGCACTTTCAGAATGTTGGAAATTGTAACACAGGAAACACTACCAGATATTGTGAAATAAACAGTGGCTGAAATACAAGTAATACTTTCTGTGTGCACCAGGAGGCATCTTTAAAGATTTTATTATGATTATTATTGTAACCCCTCAGGAGCTTAACAGAAGCATTCATAAGTCTGCTATACCTACTAGGGTTTTCTCATGGTTATCATAGGAATGTAAAATGCATAGAAAAGTCATCGGTCAAAATAGGGAATGAAAATTTTTGCCCTTGTAGATGCCAAGACGTGTTGTGCTTTCAGTTTAGAAATTTATCCTGTAATTCAGCCATCAGGTATATATTCCTATAGTAAAAGGCCAATGGTGTGTGCAGTCTTGCTGCTCCCAGCTTCGAAATTAATGGAAACATGACTTTCAACAATTTTGCTTTACCAGTTTTAAACTGATGTTACATTTGCTAGCAAAGCAAAGCTGACTAGTGTAGGAGCTTTTTGGAAGAACAAAGCAGAAATTCCAAATGAACTACTGCCATTTTAAAACAGGATTGCATAATACAAACTTTGCATTTCAGAAAGATTTACATTGGCCTTGTATATGACAAAGAAGAACAAACTGATACTGCTGATGCCAACATGAAGTATAATGAATATACTGATAGAGAAACCTTAACCAGGGCCAGGATGTAGCTCAAGAAAGCAATACTTTCATCTGCATCTCTCGAATGACTAATGATGTTGAGCATTTCTTCATATGCTTCTTAGCTTCTCTTACTTCTTCTGAAAAATGTCTGTTCATTTCAGATGCCTCTTTTTGAATTGGGTCTTTAAAAAGAAAGGAAACAAATTTTGTGTACATAGGGGGGTGGTAGGGTGGGTAGGGCTATGGGAAAAAATGAGAATTAAGTTGTATCTTATACTGGTACAAATCTCCATTATGGAGTGCAATCATGATGTGTATATGTAATGAACCAATAAAGATTTCAATAAATTAAAAAAAAAAGAAAGCAATACTTGCATGAGATGCACAAGGTCCTGGGAAGAGAAAGAGAGACACAGAAGGAGAGATAGAGACAGAGAGAGAGAGAGAGAGAGAGAGAGAGAGAGAAATTAACAAAATGGAAGTCTGAGATGGAAAATTTCTATAACAAATCCCAAAGTGGAATGCATATTAATTATTTATCCAGTATCTACAGTGTCACTCAAGCACTGGCCAATCATTGTACTTACTTGATCCAAACATCTTTGACATTGTGTCAAAGAAAATAACAAATTCATTCCCAAAGTTCAGAATAAAAGTTTATAGACAGATCTAAGGAAAAACTTCCTTAGATCATTGGTGGTGGAACCCAAGGGATGTCATTTACAGCAAAGGAAAAACAAAATATTTCTTCCCATGGAACTATGCAGAAAACAAACAAACAAATAAAACAAAACGAAACTGTGGAGCACAAGGTGAGCTGACTGGTGAACAGGCAGGCACAACATCCCAAAGACCTCCTACAACATCAGGGAACCAAAAAAGATCTGACTAGTCCCTACAAGAAGGGACAGGAAAACAAATGCCCATTCTCTCAGTGTAAGTGGTGCTTATGTATGGAAGGCACAGTGTTCATGTGTGAAGACTGCTCTGACAAATGACACAAAAATTATTTTTATTGTTGAGTTCTACTGATATTTTCATTGTAGTTCACTTAGATTATTTCTGATGTCATTTTTAGGTTTTACAAGCAAGTGACTAGCTGATATGAAAATGTTCTTTGTTCTAAGCATTCATGATACATTTAATATTTTATTGTGCTGACATTTGATATCGTTAGTAAATGTGAACTAGTAGAAAGCTTCTTACAAAATAGGAATAGAAGAGAGATGACAAAAGTGGCATGCCACGTGGGAGAGCTAACCACATATGTTGTCAGTGTAAGTGAGATGTGTGCATGAAACCAGTAGTTGTCATGTGTGAAGACTTGATTGGGTGTGACAGTTGAAGCAAAGAGTATTTCTGCGGTAGAGTTTCACTGGTCTTTTCATTGTAGTTGGTACAGGATTTTATTTCTGATGCTATTTTTTAGGGTTTGTAAGCAAGTCAACAACTGATGTGATGTGAAAATGTTGATATCTATTCTAAGCATTTATGCAGGGCATGGTGGTTCATGCATATAAACCTAGCACTTGGCAGGCAGAGACAGGAGGATTGCTGTAAGTCTGAGGCTGAGCTCAGGGCCAGCCTGAACTACAAAAGTGAGACTCTGTCTCAAAAAAAAAAAAAATCGTGGGTTATTCTAAGCATTCATTACATGTTTGATATTTGATTTTAGTGATATCTTATTTTGATGGCAAATAAAATCTATTCATTTGTGCAAATTTTACAATTTCCTAATTGTTTTCTCAGCAGTACTTTTTCTAAATCCTACAATGGACTTGAGAACATTTAAATTAATTTTCAAGGGCTAAGATATTAGTAAATCATTCCCAAAGTTCAGAATAAAAGTTTATAGACAGATTCTTTAGTTTTTTGGTTTTTTTTTTTGTATTATAAAGATTGTTCTGGGTTTGAAACAATTTCCATAATTGGCTTTTATGTTTTTATGTTATATTTATCACACTAATATGCTTGGAAAACATAAATTACTTTAAAAATAAATGCTACTGGAAACTCCTATGGAAAGACTTCTTAGTTTTGATGTCTTGTGGCCAATGCAGTCCAAATGTAAGGGAGCTATTCCTAGAATTAAATGGCAAACATTCCTTCATTAAAAATTGTCAACAGTACTTTTGAAATACCAAACATTGACTTAAATACAAAATATAAACCACAATAAAGGGATACACTCCATAAGTGTAACAGATTTCTCTGTTTATCATGTACAGATTCCCCTTAGAAGACTGTACACTTGTTTTCCCTAAATTAAGAGACATTTTAAAATCTAGACAGCTGAAAACAAAGCAATATACAGGAAAAATATGTAAGTGAAGCAAATTCTTCTACTTATACTGCTTAAATATAATCATCCTTATTGGATATTGTGGACAGTATTTTATTAAAGATAATTTTTTCCACATTTCAGTCTGAGGAACTGAGTCATTTATTATAAGCACCATAAATTATATAATCAAGACTATGGTTCACTATATTATAAAAATAAATACAGTGATGGGCCGGGGAGTTAGCTCAGTGGTTCCAGCGCCTGTCTCTCAAGCGCAAGGACCCAGGTTCAATTCCCCGGTAACCACATAACAATACGGGGTGTGGAGGCTCACACCCAGCAGCAACCAGTACCACATACCACAGTGCCGGGCGTGGTGGCTCACGCCTGTCATCCCAGCACTTGAAAGGCAGAGGCAGGAGGATTGTGATGTGAGTTGGAGGCTGAGCTCAGGGCCAGCCTGAACCACAAAGCGAGACCCTGTCTCCAAAAACCTAAAAAAAAAAAAAAAAAAATCTATACAGTGATACATGATATGTATGGTATCTTATCATGATAATACATGATATCTTATCATGATAAGATTTTCAAATTTAAGTAAAATTGAAAACCTGGGTTTTCTTAACGTGATATGTGCCTTTTACACAAATCTAAATCTATAGTTATGGTGCATTTCTTTGGTAATTCACACTTCATCCAATATTTTAAAATGAATTTGGGATAAAGCACTGCTGCTATTATTTAGAATAAAGCCATATTTTTATTATTATGATAAATATTTTGCTAATTTAGAATATCAAGATTACCTCTTGATTTGTGAAGTTCCTACAGTATTGACTTATTCAAAGTATTGTAAAGTTCTTCTGTTAAATATGAGTTAAGTTCATAACAGGAGTATAGATTACATTAGCTCACTGCTGATCTGTAGTACAAGGAAAAAGGATTCATATAATTTTTGGTTTTCTATTTTTCTTTCTTTTGGTCATTTTCTCTCTCCCCCTTGCAACAAAGAGAAAACACTAGCAGTATTTTAGTAAAGCTTTATTGTTCAAAGAATAAACCCATGGGAGATCTGGTAATACATAAATGCATTTTTCCTAACACCAACAGTAAGGAACATTGCTCAAATGAAACTATATCAAAAGGGAGAAGTAGCTTTGAATGAATTACAAACTTTCTAAAGCTACCAAGAAAACTCTTCTTTAAAAAAAATCCTCATTATTTTTGAGAGCTGCTCTGAACATGTCAGTTCAAGGGTGGATGAGAATGAAAGGAAAGGTGATGAAAAGAAAATTAATTGAGTACTTATAGACCTCGATGCAGAGTTTATTTTCAGAAGGGTCAATTGACTAAGTTAATTTGCTCAGCTGTAATAATAATATGTTAGTGATTTAAGATTCAATGTCTTTTACATACTAGAAAATGTGTGCCAAATCTAAATAAGATACATTTCATTCAAATGCTCTACTTTCTTGTATTCCAATCAAGTAACACTGCTTATGATTCATTAGAATACTTTTGGGGATTTTTTAAAAGCCCTGTAGAAAATGTAACCCTTAAATATATAATTTAGGATTTTATAAAATATAAAATTAATGTAAATCATATTAGGGTCTTAGGAAAGTAAAAATGGCTCTCTGTAGGTTTTAAATATTCTATTAGTACCTCAGGTACATTTGTATGAGAACTAAAAGTTGAAATTGACTGAAGAAATTAAAGTGAAACTTCCTACTCTGTAATCATTGTCTAAACTCAGCTCCATATTTTGCAATCAGTTCTCTTGTGAAGACAGAATAGTTTTGCTCTTAGAACAACTGAGAGTTCTTTGCAAATGGCCAACTTTCTACAAATCTATTAAAAGAGTATATCATGCAGAATCACCTTGGTAAAATTTAATACTTTCTTATCTATCAAACACTTATTAGAGAAAGAAAAAGAGTTTCAAGTAAACTCCTTTTAGAGACATAATTATTCATTTATTAGTCATAATCTTGGAAAAGAAATATGATATAAACACACTATTAGTGAATAATACATTACCTTGGATACACAATAATTTGGTCAGAATAAATATAGTAACTTTATATTTCACAGAGCTTAGTAGAAATATTACACTGTGTATATTAATGAGTTTTGGTATTTTGGAGAATTTTATCTTTTTATTTTAAATTATTTATTTTAAGTACTCTACAGCCAGTTATCATTACTTGTTATACTGAGACATATAGGGACAGAATTATCACATACCTTGACCTAGAATTTAATGAAATTTTATAGGTTGTGACAGTTGAATTATAACATTGGTTCCAAGATTAGCAGGTATAATCTTACGTATGTGCAGTTGTGTTAGATCCCATTTGACAAGTTACTGCAAATTCAATTTTCCTTTCTTTCTTTTGTGACAAATCATTTACACTTGTGAATTTTCATAAAAGATGTGAATGCTATTGATCCTAAAACTGGTAAGGAAAATATCGTCTAAAACTGCTAAGTAAAATATCTAGGTGAGTATTTATAGTAAGGAAACTTCTAGCTGCCAGTTGAAAAGTACACAAGTTAAAGCAACTTCCATGGTATGGAACTTACATATCTCACCAAAAAGTTATAGCCAGAGCAGCCCAGAGTGGCTTCACTTATTACATCAGGAAGAACTAGGCTTTTCCATCTGTCACTCCTATAACAGCTCTTTTTAAAAGTCTTATATCATGAATGCCCATAAAATGTGAGCCACTTCTTACAAGCATGGCACTATAAAATAAAGGAAAGTGTACATCCATTAAGAATAAAAGAAACTTTCCCAGTACTATGTGAGTCTGAAGGATTTATCTACTAAAATTATGTACTGCACTGATTCAATAATCAATCTCTTAAAGGGAAAAAGTAAAATGGCAAGTGGCTTAAAATAGTGCCTTATACTTACTCAGAAAGCCCTTTGGTAAGTAAAGAAGTGAAATCAATAGAGAAAAAATATATTGGAGGAGAAAACAACAGAATATAATTGCTCCAATTAAATTCAACAAATACTATTTTTAAATTAAAATAAGGTATAATTTAGTGAGATTGATGAACTATAATTACATAATTTCTTTATTTTGGGCATAAGTTTTCTTCGTATAAATTACACCTTAATCAAAGCAGAACATTTGTAGCACTTCAGAAATGTTCCAGTATGTTTTCACACTTATATAAAATCACCATTCAAATGTCTATTATCATTTTTGTTCTTGGACAAAAGATAAAAGCAAATCATATTTTGTGTTCTTTCATGCTCACATTCTTTTTCTGTGTAGCATATTTGCATTGAATGATTCTCTCTCTCTCTCTCTCTTTCTGTTTCTCTCTTTGTCATTAACTTGCTTCCTTCATTCTTCTTAGCTGTTATCTATTTGCATGGATGTGAGTATTTCAATATGCTCATAGTTGTCCTGTTAATATAAGTTTATATCATGCTATGTTTTGACTATTATGATTAAATTTTCTAAGAATATCCTTGAAAAATATTATTATAAGTATATATCTCTGTTTTGGGTGAATATCCAGAAGGAGAATCTGTGTATTTGTATGAGTAAGAGAATAGTCAAAAAATGATTCCATGAGTTATATAGTTTGCTTCCAAATAGAGATTCTTCAAGATTCATAATACTTACAAAGGAAGAAAATGATACAAACTTCCAAAGGAACTCACTTCCAAAAATGTGTATTAATCAAAGTGACTGATTTTCAGTATTGGTAGGGTAAACTTAGTAATCAAGCCACTGTGGAAAGGAAGGTGTGAAGTTGGACATGTAACTCACCAGAATGGTTCTTGTGAGGAGCTTGCTTGACCAGAGCAGAAATTGACATGGACACATGCAACGAGAGGGTGTTGCTGAGTAGTTCTGGAAGTGTTTGCGATGTTATCAGAATGTCCTGTCCTGTCCTGTCCATCACAGCATGCAGCCTCAAAGGGGAAGTTCACCCCAAGTTCTGAGGCATGGGATCTGATAGATGTGGCTCTGTACTCCAAGTGGGAGCATCACTTACCAAAAACATCTGGGAAATTTATAGTTGAATCATTCAGAGTTATAAAAGCAGTGCTCATTTGCAAGAAACTTACAAATAGTTTTCCAGTGTTGTTTAATCACTTTACATATTCATGAGCAGAGTATTAGTTCTAATTGCTCTGTACCTTAATGAATATATACTGCAATCAGTTTTCTTTTATTTTTTCCTTTATTGAGTTTATAGGTACATTTAAATATACATTATTATCAATTCAACATTAAGAATCTGTACCTCTATGTGATGTATCTTGATATTAATTTTTTTCCCACTCCAAACTCCTCCCCACAACCCATATATATAAGCTTTGTTTCCTTTTTTTTTTCTCTGTTTTTACTGTGGGAGACAGAATAACAGGATTCTGCTAGAACCCTCATAGCAAGCTCTAGTCCCCCGTAAATCCTGCAGAAAAAGGATTAACAACAAAATTGGAACCTTGAGAAAGAGGCTGAGCTGGGAATTGACTCATGCTATTCTGAGAAGTAGCAGCAGAATCCAAATACCACAGCAATACAAGAAGCCAATACCACAAGCTTGCTGCACCTTTTTTTGGTACTAAGCCCTCACACCCATAATCCTAGCATGCACAAAACAGGGTAGTCCCAAACTTTCACATCCCAAATCCTACATGCTTAGACCGGTTAGTAGTTGAAGATCCTTTGGGCAGGGCAGACATCCTTAAATCCGAGTAAGTAAGTCCGAGTAAGTAAGACTTAAAGCCAATAATACTAGTTCAGTAATCTTTGTAGTTTAAAATCCCACAGGATGGGGCAAACATCCATGTCTGAGTAAATCTGAGTAAATTGTTCATAGTTCCCGACATTTTACCATCAAAATTTTTCTTTCCTTCTTTACTTTCTCCTACCCCTGTCTTTTCCCTTTTTCAATTGAACATTTTTTTCCTGTTGCACATTACCTGTACACGTTTCGAACTTCCTTTACAATTTCACTTTCTCACACTAAAGAAATGATACAGTATTCACAGATCTGCATCTCATTTATTTAATTTATGAGTATGGCCTTCAGGCACATCCATTTAAGTATAAAATGTCTCGATGAGTGGCTGCCCTATTTGTAAACAACATAGATTTCAAAATAAAAACTAATTAAAAGAGGCAAGGACATTATATCTTCATGCAAGGAACAATCCAGAAGAAGAGGGGATGACATTCATAAATACGGGTGCACCAAATTCTAGTTCATCCAACTATATAAAACAAATATTAATGGACATGAAAAGCCAGATATACACTAATACAATAATAGTAGGTTACTTCACACTCCACTGTCATAGGCAAACAAAGCGAGACCAAACTAACAACCTAATACTGAAACTCAAGTTACTACAAAAGAAGAACAAGATAAACCCGAAACTCATACAAGGAAATGATAAGGATTAGAATAGAAATAAATGCAATGAAGCCTACAGAACAATACCAAAAAAGAAAAAAAAATCGATGGATTGAAGGATTGGTTTTTTGAAAGAATAAATAAAATTAACAACTCTTAGCCAACGTTATGGGGGAAAAAAAAAGGAAAGAAAAAGCTCAAATCCATGTTAATAGGAATAAAAAGGGGGGGAATCACCAAAGATCTGCCAGAAATGCAGGGAATAATAACAACCTACTTTGAAACTTGTACTCCAATAAAATCTGCCCTTTTATTTTAACTGAATAGTGCTCACTTCTATTTCGAGTGCTTGGGATTTTATATACATCAGTGAAAAACCACTGGTAGATCTGCATTTTAAATTCTGCCATTTGTGTGTAAGCTTATTAAATTTTTACAAGTCTACTTTAATACATTTTTAAAGAATTTTTCTTTCCTCTGAATATTTTTATAATTTTCTGTGAAAATAAATCTGATTTTTCTTAAAAAAAATTTTCTATAGCATTGTTATTTTTCATTTAAATTTATTATTCTCTGTGGAGTGAGATGAAATCTCAATGTTGTTTTCATCTCTCGAATGACTAGTGATGTTGAGCATTTCTTCATATGCTTCTTAGCTGCTCTTACTTCTTCCTCTGAAAAATATCTATTCATTTCAGATGCCCATTTTTGAATTGGGTCATTAAATTTGGGTGGGCTGATTTTTTTTGAGCTCTTTATATATTCTAGATAGTAGCCCTTTATCTGAGGAACAGCTGGTAAAGATTTTTTCCCACATTGTTGGTTGCCTATTTGCACTGTTGGTGGTTTCCTTTGCTGTGCAGAAGCTTTTTAAAAGAATGAGGTCCCATTTGTCGATTTCCTCAGCCAATTCCTGTGCTATAGTTCATTTCAGAAT
>PVIR01008333.1:0-57017 GCA_004026965.1 Petromus typicus
GCACCCTTGCAAACTTGGCTTGTACCATTCCAAACAGGCTCAAGCTGTGTCATACTGTGAGTCATCTCAATGGACAATGAACATAAAACCCACACAAAACTCAGAGACCAGAGTCAGGTGCATATTAGGGCCATTTGTACCCTTGGTCAGATGCCCTTATTCCCTGCCTTCTTCCCTCCTCCACAGCTTCCTACTTCTTCCTTTTTTTTTTTTTTTTTTTTTTTTTTTTTTTTTTTTTTTTTTTTTTTTTTTTTTCATTTTGTCCTTTTCTTCCGTCTTCCTTCTTCCTTCTGCAGGGGAACTCAGTGTTTTGTGCAAACTAAGTGAAAGCTGCATCCCTGAACTACATCCCGAGCTCCCAGACACTCTTTCCACATGAACAAACCACAGAACTGTGGTAGTCTCAGTTACGCTGACAGGAAGGAATGGCAAATTACATGTATTAGCAAAAGAGTGGGAAAAAAATTGCACTTGGGATCCATAACTGATGTAATGCATGTTATTGTCCAAATTTTATTCCTTCATGTCTGGAGTATATTCCTGACAAGTTTGACAGTTAAAAGATCATGTTTGATAGAAGATGACATCAGATCTCAGCACAATATATTTATTCATAACATGGATTATCAGTAAAAAAAGAAAATATTTTACAATGTGGAAATCTATTATCAAATTCTAACATTAAAAGGTTTCCAAAAACTAAAAAGTCCCTCAGTTATCAGAAATAACAAAATTTTTAAGCCTTTTGATATTATTTCATAATGTGTCAAAATTATCTGAACAGTTAAAATGTATAAAAGCTGAAACAGTTAAACACTGGCAGTGACATGTATTTCTTTAAAACTGATAAAGTTTCAAAATTTACCTAGATTGTATCAACTGAAGAGCATGCACATGAAGAAAGACATAATTAAATTAATATTTAACAAAACTTAATTTCTATCTTATTGTTCTTTCAAAGCTAAAATTATTGCCAAATTCCAACTACAGCCATGTATTCAACTTATTTGGTTTGGTTGTAACGTAAACAGATTTTTATAAAATATAATGCATTATTTAAAAAAAAAAAAAAAACTAGCTGATGGACAACGAGTTAGCTCAGTGGTTCCAAAGTCTGTCTGACAAGCGCAAGGTCCCAAATTTGATTCTCGGTACCATATATCACAATGCCAGGTGTGCTGGCTCACGCTTGCAATCCCAGCACTCAAAAAGCAAAGGCCAGAAGATTTCCATGAGTTTGAGGCTAATCTAGGTTACATAGTGAGCTCAGGGCCAGCCTGAACTATAAAGCAAGACCCTGTTTCAAAAATAAATAAATAAATATAAATAAATGGCTAAAGATATAACTCAGTTGGCAAAACCCTTGGTTAGCCCATGTGAAGCTCTCTGGCTTTAATCCCCAGTACTGCCAAATAATCATAATGTAATCACAGTATTTTCAAAAACTAGTTGTTTCCTATTTTTTACTGCCCACAGTGTACAGTTCCAAAACCAAGAAATCGCTGAACATCAATGTCTTTCAGAGTCTTTGTTTTAAACATGAGATTTTATAAAACACAGAGCTCATATGTGATGACTCACATACATGAGAATTGCCAGTAGGCCTGGATACTATTTAAAATGAATGCATTAGAGCCTACGTCTAAGGAGAAAAATCACCGAATATAGCATTATTTGGGTTCTTTTTTCCTTTACCACTTTCTGAGCTCATTGGAATCACAAGCTATGGTGAATCTCTCCCTTTTGTGTCTCTTACACTATTAATTAACCTTAACTTTCCACAATACCAAGCTGCTATAGGCAATGAAAAGCACATATTGTACAGGGGCCAAACATAGTTCGTATTCCACAGATGACAAGCATGCTTGTCTACCTGAATAAAAAGTTAGAATGAACTGTACTATAAAGATTGTTTTTATAGACTTTCCCAGCCAGATTTTCAAGAAAGACAATGAAAATGGAAAGTATGTTCCATATTCTGAAATGTCAATGTACTTCAACTGAAAACAAACATGAAAATCAGCTGAATAAGTCATAAGTGTGAATTTTTCAACTTAAATAACTCTATGACTTCTTTTAATTATATCAATTTAACTTCTAGGTATAAAGATGATAAAAGAAATAAAATATGATTATAGTTCATGTTTTTCCTTATAGTGGTGACTTACACAGTTCTCAAAGGAGGAACATGGTGATTAATGTAAGTCTTTCTATTTATCTAGGACTTATAACAATGTTGAGAGGAAATCTCAAGTTCGGCTCCAAAAGTTTAGAAATATAGAACACACTCTTTTTTACAGAGAAAATTATATTTCACATTCACTTTAGCAATGCTTAAAAAGTCAGAAAAAAACATCATATGCATGTATAATCATTTTTTTGTTCATAGGAAGTCATAAGTTATAATTTTCCATGTCTATTTTTTTATAATTTGCATGATTAGATATATTTTTATTGCTGGTTCAGAAAAGAAAATGTATAGTTTGTGCATATAAAAATAAAAGAAAGGGGTTAAGAGATGGATGGAGGGGGCCGGGGAGTTAGCTCAGTGGTTCCGGCGCCTGTCTTGCAAGCGCAAGGGCCCGGGGTTCGATTCCCCGGTAACCACATAACAACACTGGGTGTGGAGACCCACACCCAGCAGCAACCAGTACCACATACCACAGTGCCGGGCGTGGTGGCTCACGCCTGTAATCCCAGCACTCGGGAGGCAGAGGCAGGAGGATTGTGATGTGAGTTTGAGGCTGAGCTCAGGGCCAGCCTGAACCACAAAACGAGACCCTGTCTCAAAAAACCTAAAAAAAAAAAGAGATGGATGGAGGAGGAAGGGAGAGAAGGAAAAGTGGATGAAAAAGGAATAAAGACGTGTTATGCACATTTGCTAATTCCTCACAGGGCAAACATCATATACTGAAAACACAACCCATCTGAGTCCTGTGGAAAGGATGAGAGCTGTGCTAGAGCTGCAAACACAAAGGTTCACTTCCCTGGGACTGAAATGTAGAGACATTCAACCGAAGGACGTGTCTTAGGAGTAAAACACCACTTTCTCTAACCACATGATTACCAAGAAAATTTCAAATGTAAAAAAGTCGTATTTATATATGATTTCCCAGCATCAAAATCATTTATTTGTGGTGTTGCATATTTTGGTCTACTAATAATATAAGTCATGTCAGAAAACCAATAAACTGTGATGCTCGTTTCTTGTGTGTGTGTGTGTGTGTGTGTGTGTGTGTGTGTGTTTGTGTGTGTGTGTGTGTGTGTGTGGTGTTTGAGATCAAACCCAAGGCCTGGCACATGTTAGGTAAGTGCTGTACTATGAAGTTACATTCCATTCCTTCTTTTTTCTTTGGAAATGACATTTATATCAATGATATATCAATCATAAGAAAATAATGAGAAAAATATTGATAAAAGTTTTTAATATCAGCAGTATATTTTGGTAAGATATTTAGTCTTATAATCATGAATTATGTAATTAAATATAAAAGATAATTGAATAGCCATCAACATACCCAATTAACCGTGCACTATTCTAAATTGTTTCTAATACTTTTGACCATGAAAATCAGCGATGTTACAATAAAAGTAAAATTACTGACCTTGAGACTCTCCAAACTTTAGGTCATGTAAAGTCATACTTCAACAGTGTCATTACTTTAGGACATTAAGATGAAAAATATGGATAATAAAATATTCTGGAAATTTAATATATCACATTACTTAAGAATAAAAGATTTATGGCCTAGGAATGTAGCTCAGCAGCACTGTGCTTGCCTGGCAAGCACAAGATCCAGAATTCTATCTGTACCAAAAAAAAAAAGAAGATTCTCTATTTTGAATGAGAGAATAAATAAGGACAAGTAAACCTGTAGTTCAAAATTAAAGATCCTCAAATAATAAAGTAATCAGTGTGTATACATTTATTAAGGATCTGGATTAGTTATTAGTTCCACAGTATAATCTCCTTGCTATCTATCTGTACATACATACATACATTATACACACACAAACATGTATATATAAATACATACATATATACATATATAATGTATTCAAAAGCTACATATTTTTATATTTTGTAGTGATATTATAATTTTATATTTGCTTTCAACTGTCCATAAATTTATTTTTTCTCCTCCATTATAAATAACTTTGAATCATATCTAGTCTCTCCTGAGAATTGCAAGATTTTGTGGAGCACAAGGAACATAGGAATTTTTTTTTCTTTTTCTGATACTACTGATATCAAGACTGATTCAACTACTAGAAGTGGTCAGTGATAACATAAAATGTCATCAGGTGCATCATAAGGAAGATTATTAGAATCAAATATTAAGTACTTCTTCAAGAAAATTCTAATGTAAATAAGAAGAATGAGACAGAAACAGAAAGACAATGAATTTTATAAATGCTCCTCCCAAATCAACTAGCAAATGTTTCCAGGGCACTTTACTCACATATGGCCTATATCCTAGTTATCTCTCTGTATCCAATTCCCCATTAGGATTGAAATCATTAACTTGAAAGGTGTTATTTATATATTTTTTTTTTTTCTTCTCTCGACACAGGGTCTCACTTTGTAGTCCAGGCTGGCCCTGAGCTCAACCTCCAACTCACATCACAGCAATCCTCCTGCCTCTGCCTCCCAAATGCTGGGATTACAGGCGTGAGCCACCACACCTAGCACTGTGCTAGGTGGTACTGGTTGCTGCTGGGGTGAGTCTCCACACCCAGTATTGTATGTGGTTACTGGAGATCGAACCCGGGTCCTTGTGCTTGCAAGGCAGGTGCCGGAACCACTGAGCCAAATCCCCGGCCCTAAGGTGTTATTTATCTTAAGCAGAAGGCACTGTAGAGTCCTTTCTATAGCAGAGGGTCTGGATTCAAGGTCCTCGACACCGATGCATCAGCTGTAGCTGGAGATTGTTAATGATCTCAGACACCAGACTTGCTAAATGCTAAGATCTAGGGGTGTTGCCTGGCATTGCAGGCTTACCTAGTCCTCTAGGTGAGTCTGTAATACGGCTATCATTGGAAAATCACTGTTCTACTCTGTTAAAAAAATATACAGGACTTGTGGTAATCACTTTCAAAAGAGGAAGTTTGGATAGATAATCATTCAGTTTACCACTGCACTAAATAATAGTCACTACTCCAGTTATATCAAGAAGAAGGAAAAGTCCCCAGTTCGATAACAGAGAGTCACAGACATGAAAGAACCTGAACTCAATAATATTAACAGATCCAGACTTTGACAAAGTCCAGAATCTCCTCTAGGTAAATCCTTGTTGAATTGGCATCTACAGATTTTAAATCTACTTTTAACCATATTGCATATTCTTGACAATGGGGATAAGAAAGCTCAAGCCAGGCAATGTACTGAAATGAAACTGAGTGACTAAGCAAAGCCACATTTACTCTTTGATGAACAAGATGTACACGTGGAGCACACACAAGAGCCTAGCTCAGTCACAGTTCCTTTGTGACCAGCCCTAGCTCTTTCACAGATATAAACCATACTAATGATATTGTCTGTGTGACACATAGACGAGAGAAAGAGAAATAATGCCCAAAGAGCTGCTGTGAACAGCTGATTCTGTTCACACCAAAATGAGTAAGGGTTTCATGCACTAGTAACCTGACTTTTAACCTGAACTTGCCCTTAGGGAATTTTGAGATGGCTGAAATCAACGGAGATATGCACTGAAATTGAAGGGCCTGTCAATTTTGGGGGTTTGTAAAGAGAGGGAGTGATTAGAGTCTGAAATGACCTGTAAACTACATGGAACTACAGTTCTTCATACACCTATAATTTGAGAATTTTAGTTTTTCATTTACTTTTTAAACACAAAGCAAGTAAAATCCCTAAACAATATTTTTTGACCCAATAGTGAGATATTTGGTTACCATGATTGTGATATTTATCTTTTGGGTCTTCCTTTTGTATAAAAAATGAAAAAAAAATACTTTAAAAGATAAAACATTTTAAAAACTTTTAATGAATTTAACAAATACAACTTTGTTATGTGAACTAATACATTTTCCCTGAGATTGTCATAATTTTGGAGATTATGAAGCACTTGGAGGGAATTACTATTTCACAGGAAAGATATTGTTTAGATAAATCTAAAGATAATTTTATCATACAGCTATAAAACAGTTCAACTGAAGCTGAATGTTTTCAATTTCAAGAACTAGAATATACATATGAATGTGTGTCTATTTATATTCCCATTTAGTTTGTGCCATGAGGTGTTTTTCATACTGAACAGAAAAAGTGAGTGTTTTATCATATCAATGTATGTTTTCAATTATAGTAATAAGTAACAACATATCAGCTGTGAGGTGAGGCTACACTGAAAAGGACTGCTTCAGTTTACAGAAAATACCAGCTGTCTCCACTCTATGAAGACGGATTACCACCTGTCCTGTTATCTTGCACACACAAAACAAGGCACGTTGGTCATTTTCACCAGGATAACTGTACCCACATGTCCCTTACCTCTGAGCTGCACACTGCTCACCATTAAATATTCGTAACAGATCATTGTAAACAAGAGATTAGCATGGAAGACAGAAAATTCAAGCAGAGCCTAAGCCCCTTTTATTAAATATCCTTCCTTGTTCTCATAACCTTATACAAATTGTAATATTAGTGATAATATCATCAATTTTAGACAAATAATGAATCATCCAAATGCAAACAAGGCTGTGTTGTTGGTTTTTTACAGGCATAGTAACTTACATGTCACAATAAATTAAAATGCTACTGTAAAAATATTATTTTTAAGATGATAATATACCTAATTTTTTTTTTTTTTTTTTTTAGGTTTTTTGAGACAGGGTCTTGCTTTGTGGTTCAGCCTGGCCCTGAGCTCAGCCTCAAACTCACATCACAGCAATCCTCCTGCCTCTGCCTCCTGAGTGCTGGGATTACAGGCGTGAGCCACCATGCCCGGCACTGTGGTATGTGGTACTGGTTGCTGCTGGGTGTGAGTCTCCACGCCCAGTACTGTTATGTGGTCACCGGGGAATCAAACCCAGGTCCTTGCGCTTGCAAGACAGGCACTGGAACCACTGGGCTAACTCCCGGGCCCCCTAAATTGTTTTTTAAAAGGAGAACATCAGATGTTTAACACAGGAAGGTTATCCATGGTTTAAAGAATGAAACTTTAAAACTATGAGCCTCAAAAAATAGTTCACAATGGTAAATATGATAGCTGAAAACAGCTGCTTTTATATGAAAAGTAAAATGAATTTTTCCAATTATGATTTCTGTTACTAAGCATTTAACCAATAGATGAAAATGGTTTAAATATGCCTACATTATTTTAATGAAATAAATTAAGGAAAGCCAGGTGCATCACCATTACATGCATATATGTAGATGAGGACTCTAGTATGTAACCAAGATGTGTGAAATATGCTTAAATAGCTATTGAGTTCTATTACAGTGAATTCAAAGCTAATCTGCCTACAGAACATCAAACCCATAGCTAGGAAGAGAGAGCTCTATGGAACAACACTTTCACTACCGAGTGTGAGGCTCTGGTGTATTGTGAGTATAGGATATGTTGTACCCTACTTGACTAAGCTGTCAAGAAAAGGAATGATAATTTAACCGAATTTTCTATGTTTGAAGTCTCAAATCCATATGAATTAATCCAAAAAGTTAATAGCCCAACACAATACAATGATTTATGGAAACATTAAAAAGAACATTTAAAATTTCATTGTATCATATCAAATTAGCTAGAAAGATAATTTCCATTGTAATCTCTTCACTGCAAATGGTTATAAATTATGATCCTCTTGGAGAAAAATAATAAGTTATTTGTGGAGGTATTTCATTTTACATTAAAATTTCCAATTTATATTAATCAAACATTTAATTTCTTTTCAGTTGGTGAAATGACAGAGTTCCTTATTAAACTTTTCAATAAAAAAATAAGAGAAGCAAGAAGAGATTACAGGAACTTATCACAAAAGCTTTCTTGATTTACAAAACTTTTCTTAAAGGAAATCACACAGCCATTGTGATGAGAGAGAGACAGAGCTCTTTTATGTTTGCAGATGGGAAGTACTTCCAGAGAGGGTCAGATTACCTTAGGCTAAAGACCAAGAAAAGTTAACTGCCCGGGGCCTTAAATTTTGTAGTGGGAACAATCCATTCATTGAGCACTAAGATTCAGTAATCAAAGGAGGACAAGGGTGTGATTTTCATCTTATCTGAGGACAAGCCAACACCAACACCAAAGAGATAAATGGCGTTAAGAAAATGGAATCTCCCACATGTCTTAGATTTTTCTTTAATGTGTGACTCCTCGTTTCCATACTTCTGTATTTCTTTTCTACAAAGAAATGACTATACAGCAAGCTGAATATATCATCAAACTACATATACAGTTTAACAATTATAAATACTAATGTCATATTAAATTAAAGTATCTTTAAAAAACGGAAATGATACAAGCTATGTTCAGGCAAATATTGGTGAAAATAGCATTGTACAGTTAATGTCCAGTGAATATTTTCTTTGGGTTCTTGGCTTTAGGCAGTTTTCGGACACTATTTCAATTTGCAATGAAAAGTCAAAGGAATCAATATCTTTCCTGGCATAGCTAACTTGCTTTCTCAATACCACCCTTAAAAATAATTCCCATAGCTTACCGTGCTGCATATAATTGACCTGTTAGCCCTTAATTAAAACCTTAGACAAAAGTAAAAATATTCAAGAAAATATTTTAAAATATGATGTAATAAAAACTTTAGAATTTTTATCTCAAATAATCATCTATTTCATATGAAAATATATTTTTCATATGCCACTGCCTCCGCCTCCCAAGTGCTGAGATTATAGATGTGAGATACTATACCTGGCATTTTGGTATATTGTTCTGATTGCTGGGGGGTGTGAGTGACCACACCTGGCATTGTTGTATGTGGTTGCCAACATCAAAACTAGGCCCTTGCACTTCCAAAGCAGGTGCCAGAACTACTGAGTTAAAGCCCTGGCCCTTGAATTTCTTCTGTAAATTTAGAAACAGGTTTAAAGTATTGTCCATTCATAGGGAGAGATACTATGCCTTAGAAAGTTAGAAGTATTTTTACGATAATTAGAAAAGATTAAGCTACATTATCCAAATTTTATTATTCTGCCTCTGATATCATTTTAAATAAATAGTTATCTTTGAGTGGGAAATTCATTTCTTTTGCATGCAGAAATATTAGTAACTATCCAAAATCTGAATTTCTATCATAATTTTTAAGCTTCAATAAATTAAAAAAAAGAAGCCACTGTTAAAACTCCAGTATTATAAATGCAAAATCATCCTGTGTCTTTAAGCAGGATGTGGCATGAACTCAGATCATGTCCCAGTAAGATAATTTCTCTGGGGACATATCATTCCCTCAGCTTTGAAGGATTTATCTGAGACAGATTCATCTGACCTATTAACAATTCTAATCCTAAGAAATCAAACAAGAAAACAAACAAGAGAATAACTGGCTTCTCTTTCAAACCAATTCTCAGTTTCCATTCAGAAAATATTTTCTTTCTTTATCTACTGCACTATGTGATTTCTTACTAATGTTCCAGAAGAGAAATGATTAGAAGACAAAACCTGATTACTAAGTGGCTGCTTAATTTTTTGCCAGCAGCATACAGTGTGATTTTAACATTTAAGTACGTAGCACAACTCTATGACATCCAAGTCTTTAAGTATATATTAACTAATGTGGAAAAAAGACTCTAAAATGAGTGAAATATCAAAGTACACTATTGTTAACAGACTTCTGCTAGCATATTTTAATCATATACAGAAGCAAAACATAGATATAGAAAATCATTTATGCAAAATTATTGTAGTGCTAATTTACCTCTTTTTTTTTTTCTTTTTGAGCATTGCTTAAACTCTGCTGAAAACACTTAATCTATAAATTAGGATAGGAAGCCTATTGTGCAAAGAGATACTACTATGTACATACTTCAGAATGTCTACAGATCATAAAAGTAGGAGTGTTCTATGAGATGAGATAAATGTTTAGAAACTGATTATGATGGAAGAATAGGTTAGAAAATTGACTAAACCCAAGAAAAGTTCTGACATGGGAAATATGGTAACTTTTGCTTAAGGGAAACAGTACATTTCCATACTGGAAGCCAACTGAAGCTTTATTGCATCTTCCCTATTTGCTAAACAGCATTAGATCACCACTGTCGATATCTTGCTGTATATTTCAGGAACTACTTAGTGTATCTCACAATTAAAGATGAATCATTTTCTCTTATTTGACAGTTTCTGGATTCTGTTCAGGTTAGTTTACAGTAGCTTTCCTGACTCAATGTTCACCCAATTTTATTTGGTATTAGGTGCATTCAAAAGTTACCTCTAGTCACTACTTTGAAACATAGCTTTCAAACATGATTACTTTACTGTACTCTAGAACATCAGAAGCTATTCCTTCTAATGAACTGCATGCCTGTACCTGTTAACCATACTTTCTTTACTCAAACTCCTGACTCAAGTTTTCAATGTCCCCTTGAACTTTTCTTTAGGATTCTCATCTGCCTTCGGAGGTGCAGCAGGTACAACAGTATGGGTGCAACAATACCCATATATCCTACAGACATTTAGGAAACCTCAATAGTGCTCAGTGCTGACAACCATAAAACAACAGAGTATGGCAATTGTCCAAACCTGGGTTATCCTAGTTCATCACCACATTTCTGCAACTAATTTGTTGATACTTTTTGTATGTAAGTGTGTGTGTGTTCATGTGTGTATATGTGTGTGATTCTTCCTGGATCAAAAGAACAGTGCCACATTGATAATTTATATGCACATAAGAAATTTATACAATTTACTTAAAAAGTCAATATGCTTACACATAGTATCTCTCAAACTTCATATCAATATACTGATGACTACCATTTGCCAAACACATGTCATTACGGGCATGTATGTCATTGTGTACATATTAATTTTGCTTTTTTTTCCCCAGTGTCTATTATATCTGACTATCAGAAGATCACCACCCACTAAGCTTCAAAAAGTCCCATGAAAACTTTCAAAACCACAGAGCAGATTGTCCAAACAATGAAATCTGAGTAACAGCTAAGTCAGATAATGCAAGATCAATTTGAAATACCAGTTCTTTTAGATCACTGAAACTTATAGGCCAGGGATGTGTACTTTCCTTTTTTTAAATAAATTAAAGCACCAACTCAACAAAACAAAGTTTAGGGAAAATTAAATAAAAACGTAGATGCTCCTAGGAGAAAGATGAAAACAGCTCAAGGAAAATTTCATCAATACCAGATATGTTCCCAATGAGAGCCAACTGCCTTTCAGCTGTTTCTTCAGTGAACTGTCATGTTAATATCCAAGATTGAAATGTTATGCATCCCATGGCAGAAAGTCCACAGTGTCCATTTCCTCTGGATTCAATCTTTATAGTCATGTTCTACTCAGGGGTCATATTAGAAAATGGCTTATTTACCTAAAATCACTCTATTCTGATACCAAGGAATCACAGCGTACATTGAGAAAAGCAATTTAAGTTAGATTAAAATTACAGACTGTACTAAACAATGTACCTTGTTTAGATCATCTCAGTCTGCAGGGAAAGAGTGTTTTCAGGGCACGAATCCTTTGATAAATTAATTGGTCTACAATACATAGACACAAAGGCTACAGCTTCATTCTAAATACAAAATTCACAAATCTGGAACGTTAAACTTTCATGTGTAAGGAATTTCATGTAAAATGACACTTTATTAGGGTAGCTAACAGAAATATGTACATGAAAAACTGCATATTTTAAACCATATGGACTGCCTTATTAACAGTTATTTTTCCAATGAAACTAAAATATATTGTCTGTTGTCATAATTTTTTGCAAAGGTCTCATGGATAAAATAAATTTGTCTTAAGTTTCATACTCATAAGTAAGACTCTTCAGTGATTAAAGACCTCCATTATACCTACTGGCAAAGCAAAATAACATAAGATTATGGACACTGGAAATTTTATTTAAATTACTTCAATCTTCATTTTTCATTGGAACATAAAGATAATGCTGAATACTGAGTTGTTGTGAAGATTAAATCAATTAATAAGTATTAACCATTGTGTAGCATGTAGTAAACAGAAAGTATTGGCTAGTACAATTTAAAAGATCTTTCACTTCTAGTTCTTCCACAATTTTAAAAAAATGCCTGCATTCTATAACATAGATTTATTAAATGCCAATTTATCACACTAAACAAAATATAAAATAGATATAAATTAATTATGTTAGCTAAGATACTAAAAAATTAGTATCATTCTTTCTTTAGGTCAGTACAGAATTTCAGTGGTGATTTTCCACATTTATTAACATAAATTCTATAACATAAGTATTCTCTGTATGGTACTTAAAATGCTTCCAAATATCCAAGAATGTACTTACGCAATTTGATTAGCCCCTAAAGTCAGTTAAGTGAACAGCTTTTGTAAATACTGAATGAAATACAGGTCATTTAAAAATGAGAGATTCCCTGTAGTCCACTAAACATTCCATATGGAATGCCTCTGAAATAATATGATTTTGTTCTCAAAATAAACCTACTTTTTAAAAAATCAGAATTTTAGCAAAATAACAAGCATTTTTAAAAAGCTTTTAAACAGATTACAAATAGGTATGTTTACCTATGAGATATTTAACAAGTCATTGGCACAAAGACACACTTTTCAACAGCGAATAGATTTTGGCATGAATTGAAATTTGTCAAATAGCTATTATGCACAAGAAATACAATGTTGTAGGCATCTAAGAAATCAAATACAAAAGACATACTAGATTTACAGATGAAAGGCATGTAAGACTAGTCAACAGAGTAATTATATAAAAAGATACTTTACACATCAGGCTAAACCTGTTCTTCAAAAACAATAAAAATCAAAAGCTAGACTTTTACAGGGCTGGGGATTTAGCTCAGTGGCTCTGATGCCTCCCTTGCAAGCACTAGGTCCCAAATTCAATCCCCAATAACCACACACCACAACGCCCCAAGCATGGTGCCTCACACTTAACAATCCCAGAACTCAGAAGACACAGGCAGGAGGACTGCTGTGAGTTCAAGGCTAGCCTGGGTTACATAGTGAGTTCAGGGCCAGCCTGAACTACAAAATCTAGACCCAGAAAGAAAGGAAGGAAGGAAGGAAGGAAGGAAGGAAGGAAGGAAGGGAAAGAAAGAAAGGAAGGAAGGAAGGAAGGAAGGAAGGAAGGAAGGAAGAAGGAAGGAAAGAAAGAAAGAAAGACAGTACTAGACTTTTACCGGTATGGATTCCCCTGTCCCCAGATCATGAGTACTTCCATGAGGAATCTTGGAGGGATGAGCCTTCTGAGCACGGGCTTCACCCTTGACAGGATGACCATGGCTTATCTTTGCTCACCAACTTACCCCAGACACACATTCAATTCTTTGGCTCCTAGCTAAGGCATGAAAAAGGTCAGCAAAATTACATTCTCATGAAGAAGTATACTTTTTTAAAAGTCATCAAATAGCTTTTTTCCTTTTTCTGTTTGCTTTTGTGGTAGAGAGGATTGAATATAAGGGTGCACTTCCACTGAACCACACTCTTGGCCCACTCATTCATTCATGAGACAAAGTCTCACTCAGATCCCTAGACTGATGTTGAACATGGGACGGTTCTGCCTCAGCCTACTAAATAACTGGGACTGTAAGTGTGCACCATTATAGGCAAAATAGACTAGTTTTAAGTTAAAAAAACATATTAGATCTTCCCTTGCTCCCTCTCCCCACCCTCCTCTCTACATTTTTATAAAACTGATGACCAATATTCAAGTTTTGTACAATCACTGAGTAATAGCAGAGATTCTCTATATATCATTAACAATTTGAGATAGGTGTGTGTAGTCGCTCACACTTGTAATCCGAGCACTAGGGAGGCTGAGGCAGGAGGACTGGTGTGAACTGGAGGCCAGCTTGAGCTATATAAAGAATGTCTGTCTCAAACAAACAACCAAAAAATTTCATAAGGATAACTGTGTCTCTTCTCTGAATAGCATCTTTCTCTGATCATTGTAAAGACTGTAGTCTAATAGTTCAAGAGTTAAGCTCATAGCACATTCACTCATCATATATTTCTGAAGCTTTTTCTGTACCAGAAATTCTTGTAGATATGGTGAACAATACTGACAAGCTATTTGGTCTCATGGAGCTGACATAAACTCCAGCAAGGGAAATCAAAGGTCAACATTACTGAGCATTGGCGAATTAGTCTTATTATCTTATCCTTTGGTTTATTGTTTTGTTTTTGACAAATTGGGGGACTGAGTAAGATCCTCTCTTTCTAAGAAGCCATAGTAACTACCCTTAAAATCACGGATTACCACTGCAGGCTCACCCTGTATCTGAGCACAAGCACTGCATGATGTGTGTAATGTTACTGGAACATGTCCTTAATATTTTATTTGAGAGTGATAGAGGGAGGGAGGGAGAGAGAGAGAAAAAGAGAGAGAGAGAGAGGGTGTGTGTGATTGCACTAGCATATGTATTTTTGGGAAGTAGAGAGAGAACACCACTTGTTCTAGGGAAGTCATTTCACCAAATTTCCCTTTCTCCTCATCAACGCCAGCTGCCTAAGAAGCTGTGATGAAGTGGAGGTCCTCTGTCCTCTACAATTCCAAAAGCACCAATAAAACTTCTTTCATCACGAACTGATTATCAACATTCCCCCATAACTTGTGAATCAGCTTATCAAAGCTAACCCTCAAAGCAACCTATTTTCTGAAAATAGTTTCAAATTAGTTAATATTCTCCTTTGCAAAAAGTACACAGCACACAGAGTATGATAGATATATGATTGAACTCTTCAAATGAAAAAATGATATATGAAACTGCATAATTTTGCAATCTTCCAGAGAGAAAAAAGAAATTGCACCTACATATAATCATGTATGACATATTATATAATATTATTTGTAGCTCTAGAAATATGGTGCTTTTGAATGTTAAAAAAGTACTATAAAGTAATATATCCTTAGTTTTCTTATAAACACTCACTATCCGAATATATAAACTTGAGGCTATAAAAATATTTCACATTAAATATTAATCAAAGCTACAATTATACCTAATCAATTTCATGCTTTACCACTTTGAAGGATGAAAGGAAACTAAAGTATGAATTATTTATAAAAAAATAATCTATAATATCATTGAGCTCATTGTCACAATAACTGTAGTATTTCAGAGTAAGGTACAAAGAAGGAGATTTCTTTGTTTATGTTTTCCTCATCCAAAATTTCACGAACAGATCACATGGTTCAACTCTAGTTTTTTAAAATCTAAACCGTACAATACATAATTAGACCGGACACTCGAAAAAGAGTGAAAGACAAACCAAGGCTGAAAATGAAGCAGTAACATACATATAAAAATGCCTCAGTTTACATGTGAGTGTGTGTGCGTGTATGTATTTGTGTCATCTCTGGCTTTAATAAAATTCCTTTAAAACAGGAACCATTTTGATTAAATTAAATTTCTTTCTTCTCCTCCTTTAGTAACACTAACTCTTGCACCTTACAAAATACTTCTTAACAGCAGAATAGATTTTGCCCAAGCAATTATCAATGCAAAGGACCATGATCTTCTAGTTTCTACACTTTGTGTCTTACTTTAAACAACAGCAGAGTGTTCCAAACTCAATAAATATTTTAAATTTTAAATATTTTACATTTTTATATATGCTTAGTATTTATATTAAACATTTCAATTATTTTCAAATAAAATTTAGTAAGTATATCAGTATGTTTTAGCACTTTAGCTGAATATCTTAGATTATTGAAACAAACAAGAAGTCCAATTTTTATAACTATGCACACACACACACACATACATTAATAAATATTTCTGCTCAGGACACTTAGGGGAAGCATGATGTTCATTTTTATCACATACATGTATATTCATTCTTAAATTTTATCTATCATTCAGTATAAATTTGAAAACCATTTCATTCTATAGTACTTGAGATAAATTTTCTCATCTGAACAAATGTTCAGAATATTGCCAAACAAGTTAATGTCACATAGTTATTTATGGCCTCATGATGAGGTTACATCTATATAAAACCATTTTCACCTAAAAACATGGCAAGTTGAAATTACACTCGATACACTGACACTCCCAAACATCAGGAGCTCAGCAAATGCACCTGTGGGGACCTCATGGCTGCTTCAGCTTTCTGCCACCATTCAGCATCACTAGACAGAACTGTACTACATGTCACTAGTGAGAAAACATGAAAACCCAATGACAGCTTCTCAAAGCCACTATAACATAACCACAACAAAGTCAAAAGCACAGAATCAAATGATCATAAATCGCACATTGTATGCAATTGGTAGGTGGACTACAGATGGTTAGTACAGTTGTATAATCACAAACTTCACTTCTATCTAACTAAAGTTGACTCTGTTAAGGAAAAAAAAAAGTTTTTAAATAGAAAAAGTAGGGTATAAGGTAGAGCAAATGTGAAAACCCAGATAATCTGTAAAAATCTTCTCACTTGTACTGGAGGAATGAAATAAAAATTCCACATGAATACTTTAAATATAAAGAAAACATTTGTTCACTGTCATTAGTTGGAAAAGACTAATGTATATAATATTTTACTGATAAAAATTCAGTAATAATACTTCAGTTGTCAATGAGGTACTACCTGATGAACACCATTCTTGCAGTTAAGCAGAAAATACAGACGTACACATTTAATTACAATTAAATAGCACATACCATAGTTTAAAAAAAGAGGGTAGTAGTTATTAAATAAACTTGTCTTGTATTGGGGAGTTGCAAAAAATCAGACACGGTGGAAGTGATGGTTCTGATGCACTGTGAAAGCAAAAGCCTCAACCTCACCATAGAGCTAAGGTTGAGTTCTCAAACACAAAATTAGTATTACATTGATGCTTATAATTCATTTCAAATAATTTAAACTTCAGAAGCAACTGAGATGGTCTAAATAAGAAATTTAGAAGTCTGAGTCAGATTTTCATGTGTAAAGGAATACTAAAGTAAGAAATGACAGTGAAAATCTGTAGCTAAAAAATCTGTAGAAAAAAAACCACAAATATCTGATAGTCAATGGATGCAAACATGAAGAAAAACAAGGGGAGACTCCTCTCATTTCTGGGTGGTAGGGCTGGCTGGCTGGGGGTTATTATTTTCCTAGTTAGGAAATCAGAAGATAAATGGGGATGGGATGGAGAATAATGTCCTGTTTTGGATATTCCACTGGAAGGTGCTTCCTGTAGCTCCCACTGGAGCTGAATAAAACGAGCCCATCTAGAGATAATAGACCACCCACTGAAAAAAGATGAAGTTGGAGCATGAATCCAAGACAATAGGTGTGACCATCAGGCTTTCAGCATAGAACAGAAAATAGGAGGTTGACAGCACAGGCTCAGCCAGGTAAATAAGAGCCATTTTACTTCTCTGTATGTTCTATCTCCAAAACCAGTTTAAACTTACTTAGTTACTTGGTTTGACTACAGTTACATACAGTAAAAATGAACCTAGTAGGTCTAGAATATATGAAATTTTGGAAAGGAAGATATTTCACAAAAAAAGTCAAACACACCAACTGCTCACAAGAGTTAAATTGCTTCCATTATAAAAGGCAAAGTCTGTTAGGAAGCTGAGATCAACACTGTAAGACTAACAGGACATTAAGAAGAAATAAGGATAAGGCCACCTCATCCTGAGCATCTTTTGACAAAATCCTGGTAAAGGATGATATTTGAACTGCTTGTGTTTGGAATCCAAAATGGATCCTTATATGTCTTTCAACATGCTGCCACATCAGGGGAAAACATTCCCAGAAGACACAATGAAAATACAACAGTCCTATTCTTCTTGTATTCTTAAAAACAAAGAATGTTGAGGCAATACCATAACACACCTGAGACACTCAGGAACTTTCCTCTCACAAAATGCAAAACATTAATATTTATCTAAACGGTTTTTGAGAAAACAAGTTGGATTACCTATACAAAATAATTTTGTAGTTCATGTGAGGGTAGGAATGACAGTAATTTAAACCCCTTACTTGTGTTTCACATTAAGCATTAATATTTTAATGACACTGAGATCTCCCAGAAAAGAGATATATTTAAAAGTTTCTTTAAAGACATATTTTTCATATTAATTTTAACAGACCAAAGAAATAATTCATTGGAACATATTTTCAGAAATGCCACAATGAAATATTGAAATGTTAACCATGCCAATAACAATAGCCTTACAAGGCCTCAGAAACATTTGTCATAAAAGGCAGACCATGTACTGATAAATGAAGCATACCTATCTTTTCACAAATATTTATGTGGATTTTAAATCCTTTTGTGTATTAGAAAATGACTGACCCTGCTGTCTGAAAGGTTATTCCAAGTACAATCACACATGGGATTAGATATTTAGCATTTGCTATATTGAAGTGAGAAGAGAGATTCTTTGGATCATAGAAAAAGAAAGAATCAACCAAATACTATAATATCTCTAGCACCCTCAAAGCAGATGGCAACATAGCTACAACTCAGGCATGCACAATTCTAAGAACATCATGCGTTAAAATATGCCATCCTTCTCTGTTAGCTTTCTATTACCATGACAAAATACCTAAGATAATCAACTTAAAAAGAAGAATAGTTTATTTGGGCTCGTGATTTCCAAGGTGTCAGTCCCTGGTACAATGGCTTGTGGTTTTCAGGTCTGTGAAAGACAATACTATATATCATACCAGGAGTGCACTGCAAGAACTCTTCATCTCCTGCCAGCCAGAAGCCAAATGGAGAAGAAGTACCCAGGATTCCATTCATGTCTCAAACCCAAAGTGCCCTAACTTCCTTTCATCCCAAGCCTGTGATCAAATTTTAACACATGGGCTTTGGGAGAAATTCCAGATCTAAACTATAGCAGCATTCTACACCTCTACATGTAAGCATATATAAGTATGCTACACAGAGATTGTAATTAACTTCATCAAGGTTATAGAACAGGCCATATAAAAGCTTAAATGATAATTACTTTTAAGAAAGATGGGCTGGAGATTTAGCCTGCCTTACAAGCTCAAGGGTTTGGGCTCAAACCCTAGGAACCACATATAACAATGCCAGGCATTGTAACTCATGACCACTAACAGTCAGTGCCACAAATCACAGTGCTGGTCATGGTGGCTCATGCCTGTTATCCCAGCACATGGGAGGCCGAGGCAGGAGGATTGCTGAGTTTGAGGCTGAGTTCAGGACCAGCCTGAACTACAAAGTGAAAGTTTGTCTCAAAAAAGGAAATGCAAAGAAAAATGTTAAGGAATTGACTTTCTTGCCCCCCAATGTTACAGAGTATGAACACAGAACTAGATGATTTTGGGGGGAGATATAGTATGACGGTGAAGACAAAGGCAAGTATTTCATGTTTTCTATCTACCAGCCTTATTAATATCTCTCCTCTCCCATTCAATTTTAACCCATCACTGCCTTCTTCTCAGAGGAAAGGTCAAAGGGAAAATATGGTAAGCCATATTTCCCAAAATGTAATGAAGCTCCAACCTGCACCGTACTTCCATTTGACAGCTAAGTGAAGTCATAAACTATGGCAAGTGCTAAATCAGCATGATCAAAATATTCTGTCATTTATATCAAATATTTGTTCTTAATGTATTTTTCTGCTGTCTGACTAAGATAAGACTCATGTGAAAATAAATAAATGCAACTTAATCTAGAGAAAGTATTATGAAGTGCAGAAGGGAAGACATCGACACAGGTTATAAATCCTTTGGGAAGAGTTATCTTTTCTCATTTTCTTTTTAACTGTTTGGCTTTTATTTTTAATTTTGTTCCATTGGTGACTACATAAGATTAAAAATGTCCTCATTCAGGCATGCTAAATAACATGATCATAAACTTTTATTTCTCATGACAAGTGTAAAATGTCATATGCACTATTAAAACTCCAATTTAAACCTAGTTTAAATATGGCATAACTTAAAATTTTACAAAAGCTACAATTTCCACTTTAGAGACAGCCTGAGAAATGGCTTTATAATATTCAAAAATTAAATTAAATACCAGATGTACTTTATTAAAAATTAGGTCCTATTTAATATGTTCAAATGTATGAATTGCCATATAAAATAGTTTTTTGTTATCACTTAGCATGCAAAATGAAATAATTATAGGCTATTGCATAGGATGACAGTAAATTAAAGAAATAACTTTGTATTAACATATGCTGGTGCATAAAAGTTATACTGCTGATGGTGGCTGGGTAATTCTTACCTCTGAATCTTTTTTTTTTCTTACAACAAATTATCTTCAGAAAATTTAACTGAAACTCAGAAGGGCAAATTAAATGACCTCCACATGACCCTCTCAGAGTGGCTCCCTGCCCATTAATAAAACATTTCTGTACCATTTTCATTCCAGCAAATGTAAAGGAAAAAAAGTTACTAACATTGCAATTTTAAATGATGTTGAGATAAATACAGGTCCTCATCAACTTACTTAAAAACATCTAAGATACTTTGTAGATATTACTTTCCTTAATAAAGAGAAGCATAGTAATAAAGGTTCGTATATCCTATCTTTTGCTTCATATTCCACTTTTAATTATGTCAGGTTCACCTATAAACTTTAGTAATAAAAGTTTTTTTAATTGTACATAGAAAACAATTTTTACTTTTCTCTCCAAATAAACACACGTACTTTTCTAGTCTTCTAAGCTGATTCCTCAGTTGTCCGCCCATCCACGTCCCTGCATCACCATCCTTGTCCATCCTCCCTTTCCCCACCACCTTCACGTTTTTGCCCTCTAGTCTGTCCTCCGCCTGCTCTGTCTTCAGCACTCTCCAGACCCCTTTGTTACCCAGGGTGCCTTTCGGTGTTACACTGATGTGCTCTTCCTTTCTCTTCCTCCCATTCTGCCCCTAATTCGCTCTCTCTACTGGCTTCTCACATGCAACACCCCCACTCACTCCTGGCTATTTTCAGAGTCCAGGATTATTCACCTACAATAGTGTATGATGCACTTATCTCCAAAATCTACCACACTGTGTCACAGTCCCAAAGGACCATTTACTGATTCTAGATGGAATTTTTCTAAAGCGTTGATGATATTTCCAAAATGTCCACTTAGAGTAGAGGGCAATGAAGAATTACAGTGTGTACCAGGGCTCCTCAATCTTGAATTTCCATACAAAGCAGCTTGGAATACTGGTAAAATAGAGAACCTGATGTACTTGTTAATTCACATTTCTATCTCTAACATGCTTTGAAATTATGTCACTTTCACTAACCATGTTCTGCCCGGTAGCTCACTTAGTCTTCCAAACACCTGTGTCGGCTGCCGCTGTGTTGCTGGATACATAACGATAAGGGAGGTTTCTGCTAATGATTCCCTGCATTGTCTCACTGTTGTAACATTTAGATTCCCACTGGCTTTTACATTTTGTTATAACTAAGATTTTTTTTTTCAGTTATTATTCATCAAATACAAGTCACAGCTTAGGGGCATAAGAAACTTAAAGCAACATATGCTCCAGTTTCCTTTTGATTTCTCATCAAATAGCTACATTAATTGTAACTCTACCTAATTATAATAGCTTTGCATGTATACATACACAAGGAACATGTATGTATAAAAAGCACAGGAGGGCAAACAAAGCTGGATTACAGAACAATTATTTTACATCTTTTACTTCCCATCCAGAAATAAAAAGAGAAAGTTTTGTAAGGTACCTAAATCTATTATGCATATGTAAATCTCTCTGGCAATCTCAGGAAGCCCCTTCCTGGTACTGTCAACACAGAAATTGTTTTCTTATCAGCCAGGAAATTTAATCCTCTTCAGCTTCTATTAACCAATCATTAGGGTTCCAAGTTTCCCAGAGGGGGTTACTACATGAGAGCCAAATCTACATATCAAATCCTAAAACCAACTCAGACTAATTTTTGCACTGTTGCAGTACCTACAAGTCAGTTAAATTCCTGCAGTGATATTAGCCCAAGAAGAAATACTTAAATCCAAAGGATCTTCAAATAAAAGAAAAACTACCAGGGAACTAGAATCTTATTATTACATTTTAAAAAATAATTGTTACAGTTAGAGATTTAGCTCAGTGGTAGAGAGCCTGCCAAGTATGCATAAAGACCTTCATTTAATCTCCAGCACCACACATAATAAAAATAACAATAAATTTTTATTGTGACATAATTAGTATTTATACAACTTCATGGAATATGAGATAATAAATTTATATATCACATGCAATGATCAAATCAAGGAAATAACCTCTTCCATCTATTCAAATATTAGTCATTTCAGTATGTTAGGAACTTTTTTTTTGCTTTTCTAGTTCTTTTTAAACAAATCATAAAATACTGTAACTAACGGTTAGTTACCTTACCATGCTATAGAAATCCAGGACTAATTCCTCTTACCTCTATTTTGGTGCCTCTTAATTTTTTTTTTCCTTTCTTCCTTTCCCCTTTTCACATGTCTAACAACAGCTATTCTCCTTTAGACTGTTTGTTTCTTTGTTTGTTTGAGACAGGGTCTCACTTTGTAATTCAGACTGGCCTTGAACTCATGTAACTCACGCCAGCCTCGAACTTGAAGCAATCCTCCTGCTTTGCCTACCAAGTGCTGGGATTACAGGCATGAGCCACCATGCCTGGCATTGAGAGCAAAAACTACATATCAAATCCTAAAGCCAACTCACGCTAAGTCAGTGGTTACCGGGGACTGAACTTGGGACCTTGTGCTTGCCAGAGAGATACTGGAACCACTGAGCTAAAACCCTGGCCCTGGATTGGTTTCTTAATTTTATCAAACAAATGATGTCATCTGTTTATTTTCTTTCATGTGTGGCTTATTTCACTTCACACAATGAACTGTACTTATATCCATTTTAGAGAAAATGATAAAGATTTCATTCTTTTTTATGTTTGAGTAGTATTCTATTCATATATATATATATATATATACACACACATTATATTTTCTTTATGAATTTATCCATTGAAGGACAGCATTATGGTTTTGACCTAAACTGTCTTCCAGCTGGCCAGACTGGCATATAACTGTAATGTCAGCAATAAGGAGAATCACTGAGAGTTTGAGGCCAAAATGAGGAGCACAGTGAGCGCAAGGCCAGCCTGAACTACAAAGGGAGACCCTGACTCAAAACAAATAAACACAGAGGCCAAAGATTGAAGGATTGGTCAACAGCTTGTGAAACTGCTGGGAAGTGACAGAATAGCTGGGTTAGTTCGTTAGGAATGTGTCTTGCAGGGGACACTGGAGCTGGTGCCCTTCCTCTCTCGCTGTCTCCGTCTCCTCCCCACCCACCCCCACCGTGGCTCTCCTCTCTGGTTTCTTAGTTGCCATCTTTGTCCTCCACACTCTCATCAGAAAATTCTGCTTCACTTAAGGCTCAAAAGGTCAATGAAGTTCTGAATCTATATGTCAAGACAGATCTTTCCCCCCTTGAACTTGATTATCTCAGGTCCTATATCAGTGTGAACAAAAGCTAACAAAGACCTCTGATTAATTCCATATCTTGACTAATGTAACTTATGCCACAATTAACATTAATAGGCAGGTTCTAAATACTGTGCTTTCAGTCAAAAGAGCATGCAAACTGCTAAAATACTATGAAACTGATTTAGAAATTTGTAGATTAGAGTGCTCCTTGAAGTGGTACAGTGTTCTTCATAGTGAAATGAAACATTTCTAAGGGCATGTCATATTGCTTTATTCAGGATGTGTGAGAAATGATGTCAGGGCCACAGATAATGAATCAGACACGGTCCTGGAAGGGGCATCGGGCACCTAGTGAGTACAGACAGCAGCAAGATAAACATCACAAGATAAGCAAGGGTCACAGTACCTGTCAGAGGGACAAACCCTGAGCTGACTGCAAGGCACTGACCAGGGGAAGGGAAAAAGCAATGCATTATGGGAAAAGGAACAGAAAAACTATTTTTCTTGGGCCGGAATTGGGATGGTGCATGTTGAAGCACTCTAAACCATTCAAAGCTAACAAATTCTAATCCAAGCAGTCAATTCTACTTCCACATTCATCGACCATTCATCGACTTGACCTTGACCTTTTCCTCACCAGGAACTGCTTCCCTTACACAACTTCTGTCTCACTCTCCCAAGTTCAGCAAATCTTCAGTCCTCAGTTGTAATCCTCCCATTTCATTTCTGTTACTACCAGCAGCTTCAAACTTCCACACTTCTGCTTGAAACACTGCAAAAGCTTCCAAACTAAGCTCCTCCAACTCATTCTCTACACACGGAATGCACAAGTAACACATGTCTGATGTTGGAAAATGTAAATTAGATCAAGTTACTTCCACCGTTACACAGAATCCTTCTGTGGCTTCACTCGAGCTGTGCACTGGACACAGCACAAACACCCCTGCAGAGGTAGAGGACCAGTGCAGTCTAGCCCTCGCCCCCTCCCTAGCTATTCCATAACTTATGCACCGTATGTGCCACTGTTCATCTTCTCAGATATGGTCAAGGCTATCACTTCATCTCAGCCTTTTAGGTGTACTGCAGCCTAAACTGTTTTAACTCTGCATTATGGTGATATTCACATGGAATGTAGTTCTCAGCTCTGATTTTACTCCTTGCTAGGATCTGTCAAACCTGATCATGAAGAACGTTTTTGTATCCTCAGTTGCTTGTTTTCAGTTATTCACCTGTCTTCCAACTCTATTGCTGCTTTTGGGAAAACAGCAATTATTTCATTTTAGTTTACCACAGAATAGCTGCCATTAAAAATAATGCCTGGGAAGAATTATATAGGCAAACTACTTTTTGTAGATAAGCTATATTTAAGTATGCTCCATATTTTATTATAATTTAATATATTATTAAATTTCTCATTTTTAAAAATATCATCCATAATGTGTAACAAAGAGATAGCTATTTTCTTTTTGAGACAAGGTCTTCTGTATAGCTCAGTCTCACCTCCAGCTTTCATTAATTCTCCTGCCTCAGCTGCCAGTGCTGGCCTTACAGGCATGCACCACCATGTCCATCCTCCGAAGATACTCAACAGTGCTTTATCCTAACCTGACAAATCTACAGTTAAACAAGCATGGATAAAAAGTTTCCACTGATCCTTCATGAGTTCAGTTACATTATATTGATTGAAATTATTTACAATCCAAATGTTCTTACTATGTTCATAGCAAATAAAGTTACCATTGGAAGAAGACATTTACAAAACTTTACCTGATTCATAAGTGAGTCTATGTATAAGAATAGCTTCTAGCATTTAAATCAAAAGTGTTTTAGGGTGACTCAAAGAAAGGGTAATCTAATCAGGTGTGAGAGACAGCAGGATCCACCTTTTTGTTTTATTAGGATTCAAGCAGCACTGTTGATATATGGGGATGATGCCAAGAATTGCTCATAAATAACTAAACACGGAATTGATATTCTGAAACCCGCTAGGGGACTTCTATGTAAGTATCAACTAGTGCTGAAATAACTTTTCAGGACTTTTTAGTACTTTTCAGCACATATGAATATCACTGGCTTTTTGAAAAAATAATGGAGAGGCTCATGAGACTCCTACTGGAATTTGTCACCTTTAGCCACATGATTGTTGGCCTGAATCCAACCATGGCTGTGTATCTAGTGCTATTCAGAAGACCACAGCTGTTTTGTAACATTCAATCTCGAGTGATAACCATCTTTTCCACACAGTCTTTGTGACGTAGCTGACTGTATCATATACATGTGTTCTTACATATCTAATCCTGCTGGCAGTGACCTAAGAAAAGACTGACAGCTGAAAGTGTAGCTCAGTGGTAGGAGGCTTGTCTGGTACATGCAAGTTCCTAGACTTAACTCTTAGGGTCACAGAGATTTAGAGATTGAGAGATTGAGAGAGACAGAAAGAGAGAAAAAAAGAGAGAGAGAAGGGGGAGGGCATAAACTGACTTGTTAACAGTACTCAATAGTAAATTTTATTTTAAGATTCATAATATAAAACAAAGCAAAAAAAACCCAAAAGAGATAATCACCAAAACTTCAACCTCTGGGTAGTGAAATGACAAAAGCACTGAAAAATATTCTATGAGGCTGTGCACATGGCTCAGTAGTACATACTCTGTGAGGTCCTGGGGTCAACCTCAGGTGCACATACAGATACATGGACACACACTGTGTTCTCTAGTAAGCATATATTATTTCTGATAGTAAATATGATGTGACTTGAGAAAAAATATATAATATTATTTGTACAAGCCTATTAAATTCTGTTTAACTTGTAATGGAGAGTAAACAAGGAAAGTACATAATGTGCCTTGAGTCTACCATCTTTCTAGAAATCTGATATAGATATGTGAAAGAAGAAAAACACAATGAATTTGTAAGTCAAGAAGTCAAAAATACTTGAGAATATAATGTATTATTTAAGAGTACTTTTAAAATAGGATCTACCTGATGATTAATTATCAGAATGAAACGTACTTTCCCTGAAATGCTCATCTCCTCTAATACATTACAATGATTGGCAAACTCTGTTTTTTTTCTCACAAAGTACCCATTAAAATTCAAATTTCCACTGTATATCCATTACCACTGTCATTTCTCATGGGGATTATGGACTATTGATTTCTGTTTTAAATTTTGTAAGTACTCCTTCAAAGAAACAACACTCAAACAAGAGAATGTGTAGGTGCCTTCAAAAAGTTTCATCATCTTTTATGTAACATACAAAGAATGGTACTCTTGCTTCCTGTAACAAATGCAGAACTCACATCATGTTTAGCTAGAAAGATGCTCTGCACTTACCCTTGCTACGACATGACATACAGCTGGTGTTTGGATGTGATAAGTGATCTGATGGATCTGCTCAAAGATTTCATGGTTTTACCTACTGCCCTTCTGATTTTATTTATCAGCCATTTAAGATGATACAATAATGATACACTAACTAAAACATTATAAGACACAGTGACAAAAGGATACATTCTGAGTAACAACATCCAACTCTTAGTAAATATAATCCTGTCAGGAATTAGCGATATTGTTTCTTCACTTAAGTGAACAAATGCATAAAGTGAAAGAGAAGATTTGAATGCTACCTCTGTGGTAAAAGTTGTAAAAATGAATTTGTTAACTTGTCCCTAAAACAAAAGTGGCTTAAATAAACATTGTCTAAATGCTCTGCATGATAAATGAGTATTTAAAAAGAAAGAAAGAAAAAAAAAAAGGCCCAGGGATATAGCTCAGTGGTTCCAGCACCTGTCTTCCAAGCGCAAGAGCCCGGGTTCGATCTCCAGTAACCACATAACAATACTGGGTGTGGAGACTCATCCCAGCAGCAACCAGTACCCCATACCACAGTGCCGGGTGTGTTGGCTCACGCCTGTAACCCCAGTACTCGGGAAGCAGAGGCAGGAGGATTGCTGTGATGTGAGTTGGAGGCTGAGCTCAGGGCCAGCCTGAACAACAATGCAAGACCCTGTCTCAAAAAACCTTTAAAAAAAAGGCTCAGGCCAGCAATTTAGCTCAGTGGTTCTAGTGCCTTCCTTGTAAGTACAAGGTACCGAGTTCCATCCTCGGTACCAAAATACAAAAAAAAAAAAAAAAAAAAACTGGGGATGTAGCTCAGAGGCACTGCCCCTGACTGGCAAGCACAGGTTCTGAGGTCAAACTTCAGCACTGCAGAAAAATAAATAAAATAAAATAAAGGCTCAGTTTCCTATACCACCAGTTTCAATCCATGACATAACTTAGTATATTCAACATATTCTTTACTTAATTAGAAATTAATGTATGGGCATCAATTATTGATGAATTTAACTTAAATTTTAGCATCTTTGCTAACACATATTCAAATTAAAATGGAGATAACATCAATAATATGTTGAAGTCAGGGGGATCCAAATCCCTTTCAGATAAGAGGTTCAATACAAATAATACTGTTTTTTTTTAATGTTTGATCATAATGGAAGTAAAGAAGAAAAAGTAGTGAAAATAAACGATGCTTTATAATTTGTGGATTAGGTTTAACTGCATCAAAATTAAGGCTTAAAAAACAAAGAATACGGTTGGCACTAAACAACACAGATAAGTACCAAACAAACCATCAGCCAATACCCTGTACTGTGATCTGCCCTGAGGACTTAAATGAAAACTTTAAAAAAAATCATTCCAGTATCTGCAAATGAACCCAAGGTCTTCACGAGCTACATTCCCAGCTCCTTTATTTTAATTCATTTCATTTCATTTTACTTATATTGAGATAAAGTCTCCCTATATTGTGTCAGCTGAATTCATACACTTAAATCCTCCTGCCTCAGCCTCCTAGAGTTTTGAGAGTACAGGTCAGACTAAAACTAATCAGACTAAAATAATCAATCTTAGAGAAAATAAACACAATCTTTTATATGCATTATTCCAATTCAAATAAAGTTGGAATGCACACTACACAAGAATACTCTAATTTCCTTGAATAAACAAAAGTTTCAAATGGTATTTCATATCACTTTTTTTTTTACAAAGTTTTAAAGACTGACAACCACTAGGAATCAAGAAATGTATTTGTTGTTACAGCTGTAAAATTTGGGTGAAACGCAAGGAAAACATAGATCAATGTTTTTGAAAGCATTACCAACAACTAGACTATGAAATCTGTGTTGCCTCAAGACACTTTTGCTAATGCTATTACTTGGAGCCACAGTATCATAAAATTTGATGCAATCTTTGTCTTCCTGCATCTGAGCCTTGGGGAAAATAATAGTTTTGGTTGAATTCCTGGAACCAAAGCTAAGATAAAAACCGAAAAGTCATGTCATATAGTGGGACCAACTGTCAATGTTGAGTGTGATCATGATGTTTATATATAATGTACCTATTTCACAATTTTAAAAATGAAATAGTGACATTCTCCAAGAAAAAAAAAAAATAGACCTAATCTACACCCAATAGATCCTGCCTTGCATCTTCCTTGTTTACATAACATATAAAAGGCCAATTTTGGTTTTAGGCAAGAAAAGTTCATCCTAAAAAATGTTTAACCGAGCATGACTCATTGCCTAAAAAAAAAAAAACTGAGATAGAGTGAATTAAATTGCTATATATTTATTTGTATTGCACTGAACCATGGATTTACAAAATAATAATTTCCAATTTCTAAAATATACAAAATCTTTTTTTAAATATAGAGTGCATAATTTCCTCATAAACTTATATGTTCCACAAAATACCTTCTTGTTCAAATAATATATTTTATCCAGCTAGAAACATGTCTATAATGATTATTGTTAAAGTAGTCTAAAATGATTAGCAGCAGCAGCTACTAAATCTTTCTTAGGGTCTCAAATAATTATCACTAGAAAATATCATTGTCAAACTATCTTCATACATCTTTATTTTAAATACATAATATTAATATTTTTCTCCTATATAAGAATAGGAATTGATACTAAGTAATATTTTCAAGTATTTTTAAATGTTAAAACTATGTTAAATATATTAATATGTATTCAGTAAAGCATTCTATTTTCCCTCCCTCTAGATTCAGGAAAATTTTGACCACAATGATAAACATCACATTAAAATCTGTGACTTATGCATTAAAAATTTGATGCCTGAATATTTTGTTTGTAAAAGGATACAGTGATCTTATGAGATAAAAATAATTTCCCTTAATGGGCTCCCAAGGTAATGCAGTGTCTAACTTAGAAAAAGAAATGCAACTAGAAACTAAAATCACTCCGAGAAGTCCAATCAGGGAAGACAGATATCTTCCAGCGGATTCTAGGAGTTGATAAATCAAGAGTTTAACTAGAGGTTTTGAAAAAGAAGATCTGGAAAGCAAATGTTAGGACCTCTTCAAGTCTGTAGCTTACTTTCTTAAATTCTGACAGTGATAAGAAAGTGCACAGAGCAGCAAAAGACAGAAACGTGAGATGATCTTTGATATGTTTGTGGCATACACTTCATTTCTAAATGTCATAATTCCAGAGAACAATCATTTTGATCTTCTCTCTGGGTTTGCTTTCTTACCTATCAAAAACTGCAGCTGGTATAAATTTTCTTTTGTCAAATTCTTCTATACTACTTTTTTTTATTTTTCCTCATGGTACCAGGATCCAATTCAGGACTTTGTGCTTGCCAGGCAGACACAGAGCCAGTGAACTGAAACCCTAGTCCTTTTCTAAGCTACCTTAATTTTACCTCCACAATGAACACTTATGCTTAAATAAAAATATGTCAAAAGTTACAGAGGTTTTGGCTCAGGGTTTTAGCTCAGTGGTTCCAACATCTGCCTGGCCAGCATAATGTCCTGAGCTTGATCCCCAGTACCTTATATCACAGTGCTGGGCGTGGTGGTTCACACCCATAACCCCAGCCTTCAGGAGGCAGAGGCAGGCTAATTGCTGTGAGTGTGAGGCTCGCCTGGGCAACATAGTGAGTTTAGGGCCAACCTGAACTGCAAAGTGAGGCCCTGTCTCAAAATAAATAAATAAATAAAAATTTTAATATTCTAACTTTGAAAGATAATTTTATCAAAATACATACTTATATAATGCACAGGGAAAATTCCAATAATAAATGTGATCAGAATGTATTCCTAAAATGTCCTAATACACTCAATTAATTAAAAAATGACAAAATATGTGCATTTCCTTATAACTGGTTGAACATTTAAACTCCCTTTTACAAGTTGGGCTTTAAAACAACAAGGAAAAGTAGTTTCCTGTTGTGATTATACTTTTCATATATCTCACTGATTCAGTACAGAAACCTTCACTGAAAATCATGGTAATATGAAAAAGCCATTAATTCATTATGAACCTGTGAATTATGGAATATAAATTCATATTTAAAGACAATACTTTTAAATCATAAATGACTGGTTTTACATAATTCAAAAGCCACTTTTTCTTCTATTTATTTGTGTTTCATGCTCACAACAGACATCTTGGGCACTAGGCCTGCCCAGGACGTGCCTTTGGCTCAGTGGGCAATCCGTTCATGGAACTCCTCTGAGGCTCATTCCACATTAATGATATGATTGAGCTGGAATAATTTGTCTCTGACTTTTTATCCATGTCTACAATTTTGTAATTATTTCTGCTTTTGTATATTCAAGTTCTAGTTGAATGCTGGATATTATGAAAACCAATTACATCATTAAAATGTTGGACCTAAGTAATTTTAAACTATCAATCGTCTTGGGAAAATATCATATGTAAATACAGTTATGAATATAACCAAATACACAATTATGCATAGTTTAAGTGAATTAAATCTAATTGAATTAGTCTTCTCAATATTTATGCAAAACTTCTTGGTTTCTCTCACACACATAAAGCAGGGTTCTCTGCAGCGAACAACACATTTCAGCTTCCTCTTCAAAAGGGGTATGAAATAAGAGAAATGCACTTCTTATTCAAATAAAATAGATCTCTAGTCTGTGAATCTAACAATGGGATTATCTGTCAACAAATCTGTCTTATGACCATTTCAGATCAGTTATATCTTCTGTTATATAAATAAAATGAAGACTGCCCACAACTGTTTTCACTCCACAGTAGCCATGCAGGAAGCACGTGAACACACTCTGCTCAATCTAGGTTACACAGAAGTTAAACACATTTCTAAGAAATAGGAGCAGTTTGAAATCATAGCGTATATTAAAAGTTAAAGTATACCCCTTAATGAAGAAAAATAAAGAATGCTCCACATTATCCTATTTACAAATAAAGTTTCACATTCACAATATCTAGAAGCAAAAAAGGAGGAGAATAAAATAATTTCTGTGGAAACATCAACAGAAAAGGACTCCAAATCAAAAGGCACCTATTTCAACCACTATATATAAATCTCAGTTTAACTTGAACAACCAGCCAAGATGAGAAATGAAAAAAATTCCAGTACTAGGTTGTAGCCACACAAACCACTTTAGATTGTTCTCAAATAAGTCCTTTGATACACGTTCGTTTTTATTGCCACCAAGTGTCATGTGTCCCACCAAACCCAGAAAGCCTTTCTACTTACTGGCTACCTCCAGCGATGCGTTGTGGCTCACCGCCTCCCCGAGGTAATTCCTTGCTACACACACGTAGACCCCTTCATCAGGCCTGCTTTTTCGTCCATGAACTATACGTAAGAAAAATAAAGATCCACTTGGCAGCAGCATCCGGTGTGAGCGGGGGTCATCTTTGTCTGTCTCCACTCTCTCCCCGCCTTTGTACCACTCGATGGTGGGGGTGGGGCGGCCCTCAGCTTTACAGTTCAAAGTGGCGGGTTCTCCTTTTGAGACAATTAGATCTGAAGGATGTTCCACAATACGCGGTGGAAAATCTTCCTGACGAAGACGGGAGCCTGCAAAAGAATTGAAAAAAAAAAAAAAAAATCTTCATATATCGCTTGTAAACAGTTCAGACCTAGAGCAAAAGCAAAGTCCAAAAAAAAAACTACCATGAGAACATTGCCCAGGACAGACTTACCTTGCCTACCCTATTTTCTTGACTCCTGCTGGTGTGCGCCTCTACTGTACCTATTAGGGCCTGTATCCTTTCGACCCTTCCACTTAGAAAATTCTTTTGCCCAAACGTTGCATGTGCACAGTCTGTCTGCCATTCCAATCCCTTGTCTACAGTTCCTTGTGTAACCTTTCATGCTACATATGGTGTTTGTAGATAAATGTGCTCAAGAACTGTTAGAAGCTTCCTGAGCATTAATAATAATGGCAGAGCTTCCTGGAACCGCCATTTTAGTTAACAAAACTGACATTTTAACAAAATATTTCCCCCAGAGTTTTAATTAATGAGTTAATTTCATTATTCTTATGTCAGGTTTCACTTACTTCAAAGAAGAACGTTAATTGGATTTAAATTGTTGGATATAATATTAAATGGAAAAAGAAATTGGATGAGGAGATGCATTCACCAAATAAATGAAGCACCACATACAAATGTCATTTATGTGTACTTTTTGTACTCTAGCTTTTCCAATGAAATTATAATCTAAAGTGATCGTGTTTCATATTTTCATATTTCTTCTTAATTCTGCTTTGCATTAAGTAAATGTGTAAATTTCTCAAATGCAATAGTCTGTGGGCCCTTTGGAGCCCCAAACTGGGTTCTCATGTAGTGTACCAATCTCAGTGAAACTAGTCATCCTTACACCTTTCTGTTCTCCATATATCCCAGGTTTCTCAATTCAGTTTGCATGCTCCCATACTTACAGCCAGCTACCCCCAAGTTCAACTACTATTCCCTCTGATGAAGGTTTAAGAAAGTCTCCAAGATACCTCAAAAAGCTAGGACTGGAGGTCCCATTTGACCCAGCCATCGCTCTGCTAGGTATATACACAAAGTGATGGAGGATATCCTCATAAGTGAAATAAATAGGGCACAGATAGGTACATATCACAACTTTTCTCTGGTATGAGAAAATAAAGATGTAAATGAGTCCTAGAATTGTATGTTATATATTGTGAAATAGAAAATGCTCAAAGTAAAACAGGGTGAAGGGGGGAAAATAATGAGATTATAACAAAAAAGAAAGGAAACAAACTTTATGTATATAAGGGGGTGGTAGGGTGGGTAGGGCTATGGGAAAAAAAATGAGAATTAAGTTGTGTCTTATGCTGGTACAAATGCCCATTATGGAGTATGGTATCAATCATGATGTGTCTATGTAATGTACCAATAAAGATTAAAAAAAAAAGAACTATGATTCATTTCACAGTGACATATGTGCACCCATGTTTACAGAAGCTCATTTAGTGATTGCTACATCTTAGAAACAACCAAAATGTCCATCAACTGGAGACTGGATAAAGATGTGGTTCTTTTATAGAATGGAATATTATTGTGCCACTGAAAATGATAAGATTGAGTCGTTCATACTCAAATGGACGTATCCTGAGGACATCCTCATAAGTGAAATAAATAAGCCACAGATGTGTAAATATGGTACCTTTTCTCTGGTATGAGAAAATGAAGTTGTAAATGAGTTGCAGTGTGTATAGTTGATATTGTGAAATAGAAAACACTGAAAAGGAAAGAGGGTGTAGGGGTAAAAAACGAGGGGAAAAAGAATGTGAGAGTAATAAAGAAAAAAGGAAACAACATCTATGTATATGGGGGGGGTTGCAGGGCGGGAGGGAAAGATAAAACAATGAGAATCAAGTCATGTCATATTCTGGTACACACTCTCAATGCTGAATGTGATGATGATGTGTGTTCATAATGTACCAATAAAGATTTGAATTTTTTTTAAAAAGTCTCCAAAATATTTCATGTCTATATAGCCTAATGAAGGCATTGAAAATAAGACAGAACTTGGGTTTGTCCTGTACCTGAAAGTCCTTTCACTGAAGTTATTGCTCTTATGTCCTAACAAGACCCACGGGAGCCGGCCTGTTCCTCCTCCTTCCCCAACCATGCCCTCCTGTCAGCCTTCGGTTAGTTCCACAGACATCCTGTGCATTTTCCTGCCCTATCGTCTATGGCTACTACAGGACCAGAAGCATAAAATACGGTAGCTCATATTCATTCTTCTTCCAAATCTCTGTTCTTTCTGACTGCTCCCACAAAATTAAATCATATTCCTAAATTCCTAAATAACACTACATAAACTATCTTTGGAAAGAGTTCTCAGAATTACAGTTTAAATATGTCTAATGTTTTAAATATTGTCTCTTTCCCAATAGTCTGGGAAACGTGTGGGTCTGACTTGGCTCACAGTTGTTTCCCTTGTGCTTGATGAAGTGCTCATAAACACGTGTTGAATAAATTTTAAAAGAGGGTTGAATTGCTAAGAAGGAAGACAACTGAGCAGAATGCACTGACACATAAGTATGGTGTAATCTAGAAAAGATTGTAAAAGATCTTATCTTCGAAATTTGCAGCCAGTGTGCATTTTACTCAATGTAAATAAACTCAACATAGAACTTCTTTATATTGGTATCTAAGTCAAAACTACTGCAGTTAATATTTTCTCTTAGTGAAATGAATGAATGGATAATACAGTAAAGTTTTCTTATTTTGTTATAACTTCCATGTCACAAATTTATAATCTGAAACACTATGTAATAGTCAGATATACGGAGAGAGTAGTTTACAACATGATACACATAGATATTTTAAATAAAAGTACACTCTATAAGAACGGGGAACAAGCAAGCAACATGGGAGAGGGCAGGGTCATTTGAAACTCATGGTCTCTCACAAAAGCCATATTGAAATCAAATGAAGTTTAAATTGACTTTTAGAATGCTCACAATTATCAATGCTATAAAATTTTAGAAAGTAAAGCATTATTATATGTTATTGGCCTTTACCATGACTGTAAGTATGAAGAGTGGCTGCTAATGAGTATTAACTAATGAGATTGTCTATATTTAATTAAAGTCTACCTCAAGTTCTGAAAGTCCATCTGAAACAGGAAATGGCTGTGCACAGGGTACTGTGAGAATACAAAGAAAGAGCACCGAGACCCTGAGAAGTCAGCCAGGAACTTATAGCCAAGGAACTTAAGACAGAATCAGTGCAAAAAGGAGCTAATTTCACCCAAAGGCCGCAAGCATTTATGCCATGTTTATTGGATGTGCAGTTATATTTTTGTGTCATTTGTCAGAAAACAGCATGTCAGAGATTGGGAAACATGAGCCTGAAAATATAGTTAAAATAAATTATGTGATGGGTTTTGTACATCAAGCCTGAATTCTACCATTTAGCAGAAAGGAAACAGGAAGAAAACAGGAAAAAAAATACTTAAAAGTCAGCACGATCCAGTCTATTTTAAAGAACTCACTACGGGTACTATACAGCTGGACATAGCAGCCTAAGTACATGGGACATTCTTACACCCATCAAGCAATAAATCTGATAACGTGTACTCAGATATCTGCAGACAGCAAGTAAAGCAGAGGAACATGTCGAGATGTTAAGTCACAAAAGGAACAGAACCTACTCTCTGGAAATTTGGAGGATAACAGAAATGAAAATGGACAGCACAGAAGAAATGGAGCATAAGATTATACAGTTGTGGTCTCACCACTGTGTGAACAACAGTCTTTATTGAAGGCAAAGAACAAGAATACAACTCATGGAGGGAAACAAGGGCAGGGGTGATATTCACTCCGTGTGAGACACTGAGAGTCTGGGGCACTTTTAGTCAAATTGACAGCAGTATATCCAAGTTTGACCTCAGTAAAGAAACCTCAGCTGTAACTGAGGATTAGAATAGAGCTGGAGAGAAAACTATGGGAAAGAATAAAACTGGAGAGAGAGGGCGTAGAGGAAGTAACGCTCAATTACAGAACCTGGAGATGGCCCAGACTGCACCGAAGTGTAGTGCTGCAGAGGACCCTCTCTACCCTAAACTGCAGTTGCACACGGCTGGACCATGGCCAGCAAGACCTCTGGGAATGGAGAGCTCAGTCCCATGCATTCACCATGATGTTTATACAGCAGCATTGGGTGAAAGTCTCAGCAATAAAAATGCTTTCCATAATATTAATTGCTAAATTTTCAAAATGCTCTGTGGGATACTCTTTCGTAAGATTGTTGTTAGTACTGCTATTAAAAAATAGTTCTCAGAGTCTTTTGTCTTGCATGTTTTAGATACAACTTCCAAAGAAGAAAACAGGAAAAAAAATACTTAAAAGTCAGCACGATCCAGTCTATTTTAAAGAACTCACTACGGGTACTTCATTGTGATGTGCCAGAAAATAAATATAATATGGAAAATTTTCTAAATGCCTTTAGCATTGAACTATTTTCATTCTTTTTTTTTAGGGTATTTCATTGAATTTTGCTCCTGAGAACATACCTGAAGAGAAAAAAACACACATTTATTGAGCATATAATGATCAGAAGAAAGACTATAAGGCTAGCAGAAAAAGTTATTTGACTATAACACAACCAATACCCTTCTATATAATAAAAGTATAGAAGTCTCTCATTTCTCATAATATGTAACCTTCAGGAAAGAAGGGACTTTCCAATATCTGAGTCATATTTACAGTGAGTGATTGATTAGTCTCAGTAACATAAAACGGAACTGGTAGTCATCATCTTTATAAAAACTATAATAAATTATTCTCTATAGTCAAGTATAACCCAGATTGAAAGAGTGTGCAAAAAAAACTCCTCGTAATTATTCATCATCTCCTTTCTCACAACAACATCTTTATGAGGTGGGTGTTGTGGTATCTGGTGTCCATATGGGTAACTGAGATCTCAGCTGTCACTCAGCTGAGAGATGGCAGTGCTGAGATTAAATCCTGGACAAATCCAAACTCTTGCTCTTTCCAACTATTCCATCAATTCTGACAGAATTAACTGGTTAGAATCCATAGATAAATACGATGTGTTCAGTCTTCATCCCTCCTTCTGATTGCTTTTTTAAGTATGCGTGAACCAGGCATAGTGGTGCCTGGTTGTTTTTTCCTCCTGCACAGAATACCTACTTGTAAGTCAAGTGATTTCATAATGACTTAAGTCAATAAAAAAAACTTGGCAATAAACAAACAAGACTACAAAGCTTTTCTAGCACCATATTATCTTCTCTGAGATTACACTGTTCAGTACATATCTTACATGGTCAGTTTTTAATACTTCTATCATTTGAATTCCATTGATTCCATATTTGGTTCTCCCAATATATTTGAAGAAAATGTCACCCAATTTCCATCTGTATGGTAAGAAAAGCTACTTAACTTATACCCATAACTACGACACATTTTCTCAAAGTCTTTCCTTGTGCCAGTGACTGACACATCACATAGTAAGGACCCACTCCATCCTAAAGCTGTCCCCACAATCTGTAAAGGAGACCTTTGGGACAATTACACTATGACTAAGTAGGGAAGAACATATATGATGCTCAGCAGTGCACAAGAAAGACCTTAAGTACCACATATTAGTACTGACAATTTTCTTCCTGAAAAATAGTATCCACTTTTACTCTGTCACAGTTTTATCCCTGTATGCAATGCTCATCAATAATTATATGTAGAAACCTTTCTCTAATCACTAATTCTGTGTCTGTAATCCACCTGCTAATCTCCATGCAAGTTAATATTAATTTGTATATGGTTTACATAGTAAGATGCATGTTTTAGATACAACTTCCAAAAGGATCTCCCAAGCATCAACCACACACTTCATAGGAGACTGAAAAGTTAAGAAGAGAAAGTAAAAGAAAGAGGAACAATGAAACATGGTCCTAACAGGATCTAAGATGACAGTGTCAACTGTCCTTTTCAAGAATCCTGACCGAGCCTTGGGAACATGACTGTGTGGACTTCAGGCCAAACCAGCATCACAGAAAAAGGCAGAGCAGGATTCCTTCAACAACTGCTCAGCTGGAAGATAAAATATAAACAGAGCGACTGAAATATTTAAATATTTACACAACCACAGCTGGAAAAAGACATACATGTAAGTGCTAAGTATTTCAGGGAAATAAATCAAAGTCGCATGAGATTTATGATGAGGAAACCAAACTTCTAGTTGGACGTAAACTGCTCGCCACATGGAGAAAACACTTCTACTAGAAACACAAGGAGTAACGATTGAAGAGATTGATTTTAACATTCTGCTGTATTATCTACACTCATATAGGTATATATGATCTTATTTTTTTCATCAATATGTTTTTTTTTTTCTAATGACACACTAATCTTTGCCTTAGACTTAGAATTTGGTTTATTTGCGGTTTTGAATTTATCTCTCAGTAAATGAGGAAAATCAGTATTTCATTAAGACAGTCTTACTGGGATCCAAATTCCTTTTTATATAATTTGGTAAAATTATAAAATTGATAATCATTGAAATGTCCATTTTCATCATATATCATAATAAGGCATCATCACAAAAAATTATAAAATTACCAAGATCACACAAAAGGCACAAATTCAATGAACAGCCAACAAGTGTACAAAAAATAGCAATAGACAATTCAGAGACATCTGTCCAAGATGGGGTACAGTTGTATATAATGACCTGGATAACATGCCTGTTTTTGTAAAATAAGTAAGCTTAAAGAAGCCTTGTTTCTTAGCATTTTTACTCAAATTCCACTTAAGGAAGAGAATAGAAAGCAGTTATTAACATACATCTTACCACAGCCACCAATCCTATAATTTTCCTGTCAGAATTTCATCCAGCAAACAGGTATTTGTTAAAGATAAGAAAGTAGCACCATTAATTACTCACTCTGCAGGGACAGGTATAAGTAACCTCGGCAGGTACCTACCTTTCCCAAACACACTTATACAAGAATAAATAATTCTCCTGATAAATAAAAAGTACTTTCCTCTAAGATTATGAACAGAGAAAGTGTATATAGAAAGCAGAACTTGTTAAAAGAATTACATGTTTAGTGGCATTTTCCTTAGTTTCATATTAGTTTATTTTGATTATAATATTTACCTAAAGAAATCTATTGAGAAGAAAAAATGGAAATCTTTTCTAAGCAACAGGTATAGAATATCCCAGTAATTAACTGAAGGTTGCTGGTTGAACTTTCTATTTATAATGATTGCAAAAACAGTCCTAAATAATGACAGTAGCATCAGCTGTACTTTAGCAATAACTTTGCTTGTTTGTCCCCAATTTTAATAGTATGGACATGAAATGAAAGAGACTACTAAGGTATTAATTGCAATGACTGCCTTAGCAGAGTCCAGCCAGGAAAGATCTCTTCCTGAGCTAGAAATAAATTGTGAGGCAGAAGTTTGCTAGCTGAACTCATTCTATTTGTCCTTTAATAAATTTCCCAGCTAACAAGTAAATAAGAGGATTTTGCTTTCTGTAAAATATCAAAGAAGTCTTCATATATCTTAAAGTCCAGTCTCACTTTGTAGTTCAGGCTGGCCCTCAGCTCAGCCTCAAACTCCCATCACAGTAATCCTCCTGCCTCTGCCTCCTGAGTGCTAGAATGACAGGCGTGAGCCACCATACCCGGCACTGTGGTATGTGGTCCTGATTCCTGCTTTATGTGAGTCTCCACACCCAGTATTGTTATGTGGTTACCAGAGATCAAACCCAGGCCCTTGTGCTTGCAAGGCAGGCACCAGAACCACTGAGCTAAATCTCTGTCCCTTACTCTAAAATCTTTGAGGAAAATAATTTCAACAGGAGACTGTATTCAGATAGTCTGGATTCCAATATAGTACGTAATAGCTTTTGAACTTAGTTAAAAGACTTAAATTACTCTGAATGCTAGCTTTTTTTCCCCTGTGAAAGAGACAAAATAATACCTTCTTTACAGATCAATGTAATTCCTGATGTACAAAATTATATTACATTGACCAATGATTGGAACAACTAATACAGAATTTCAAAAGTTACTATAAGTACAATTGTTGGATTTTATGATCTTCTTCTCTATACCATCTCCTTGAATTGCATTAGAATTCTCATACATTTATAATGATATTACTCCTCCCTTTATCTACAAACGAAGCTCAGTCTCTAGTTTTAGTTCAACATTCAATACAAAATAATTTTCCATTTACCCAGTTTTTGGCACATTCTGGTGTGGTTCCTACAAATTACTTTTCAAAAGGTGAGAAAAAAATTAGCATAAAATAGTTATTATCACAGCCAGATTATTGTTTTACTGGAAACTGTTACACAGTTTGACTAAAGTTAAATATTTCAGTTCTTTGCAGAAAATAATCAAAATATATATCCATAGTACAGATTGTTCACTTGTAATAGTATCCTAATTGCCCATTCTAATGGATCAGAATATCTAAGTCTGACGATATAATATAGATTATATTCTAAAATATAATAGCTAAAATCAAAGTTGATTAGAGACCTAAATAGAAGCACTAAACCTGCTGCAAAACAGGTTAGGTAGAACTCTTGGAGACATTGCCATACAGAAAGACTTTATGAACAAAACTTCAGCAGCATGGAAACTAGCGAAGAAATCAACAACTGGAATTTCATTTTGTTAAAAACACTTCTGCCCATTAAGAGAAACCACCAGCACAGTGAAAAGGCAACCAACAATAAGGGGAAAAACATTTACCAACTGTTTCTCAGAGAAAGGCCTACTACCTCTAACATATAAAGAGCTTTAAAAAAATCAGCCCCTTCAATATAAAGACAATTCAAAACTGGGCATTTGAAATGAACAGACATTTTTCAGAGGAAGAAGCAGCTAAGAAACATCTAAAGAAATACTAAACATTGCTGGCCATTTGAGAGATGCGGATGAAAACAACACTGAGATTTTTATCTCCACGAAGAATGGATGCTATCACAAAAATAACTAACAACAAATGCTGGCAAGGCTGCAGGGAGGAAGGAACTGTTCTCCACTGCTGGTGGGAATGCAGACTGGTGCGACTACTGTGGAGATTAATGTAGAGATTCCTCACAAGACTAGGATTAGAGGTGCCATTTGACCCTGGTATTTACCTGCAAGGTATATACACAAAAGAATTAAAAAGTGACATATGTGCACCCGTGTTTATAGCAGCTCAGTCTGTGATAGATAAATCTTCGAAACAGCCCAAATTCCCCCCCAAAAAAAGAGTAAATAAAGATTTAAAAAAATAAAATGAAGTATTACTCTGCTATAAAGAATGACAAATATGAGTCATTTTTACTCAAATGGACATACCCTGAAGTCATAAGTGAATAAATAGGACACAGATGTGTAAACACTGCATGATTTCTTTGGTATAAGGAACTGAATATGTAAATGAGTTCCAAAATGTATGATAGGTATTGTGAAATAATAAGAAAATAGTCAAAGGGAAAAGAGGGTAGGGATAAGTAAACAAGTGAAAGAAAATAATTTAATGGTTAAACAAAAGGCAACTAAGCTTATGTGTACAGGAAATGGGGGAAGGGGGCAAGAGAATGGGGAAGAAAATGAAAATTAAGTTGCATCATGTCCTGGTAAATTCTCAGTGTCAATTGTGATCACAACACACACACACACACACACACACACACACACACACACACACACACACACCAATAAAACCAGTATAAAAAGAAAAAGAAAACAGAAATAATGACCAAAAACATATAATAAAACATAAAAGTGAAAAAAAGAATATAATAGTTTATTTCAACTGGTAGCCTCAACTAGATACATGACATTTTACTGACAAAAGATTTTGAACAGTATTTGGAATTGTAAATAATAGTATTTGCATAGTTCTATGATTTTTCTATCCATGTGAAAACATAAACATAATCTTAAATTTTCTATAATTAGGACAATTTACATGTTATTGCAATCAATATGAAACAATCAAAGTTCATTTTTATTAACATGAAAATACTAGAGGGTTATAATATACCTCAGTATGCCAAACATAAGGTGACTTCCATATCAAATCTGAAAGTCAAACATATTCTCACAAGTATATGAAATAAATTTTGTTCATCTAAATCCTCCTCTTTCCTCACTTTAAACTCCTGAAAGAATATTATGTATTCAAAGTATGTTTGTAATAAAGTTAAAGCAGATAAAAACAGATACAAATGTATTATATTTCCTTCACCATAGGAAGGTTACAAATCTTACTATGTAAAACAGTAACTTATTCTTTTTCTAAGGAGTTACATTAGAGTTTCATAGAATGTGTAGACTATAGATACCATCTGCTAAGAGTCAAAAACCTAGTCAATTACAAAACTAAAAATAAAGCTATTAACTTCGTTTTGAAATCAACAGTTTTACCCTGTCATATTTAAAGAAACCTGGATTCTTAAAAGGTGAATTGTTAAAGTCTGCACAATAAGAGTATGTAATTGTCTGAAGACAATTACACTTTCGGAAAACAAAATACTTAAAATAACCTTTTAAAGGATTACTGAGAAATCCCTATAGGAATGCAGTCAACTTCACTCACTTTAAAAATTTTGACAGCACTATTTCACATGAACAGGAATTTCTGGAGAAAATATCTTACATATTACCAAACTAATTGTTGTCTTTCCCTCCATTTTGTTTTCCCCACTTTTATTCTATCATAGTTTCCACTCTTACAGATTCTGTGAGGTGGCCTGTAAAAGAGCACTGAAGAAAGAATCTAATCCTTTGATATATGAGATAGATTTAAATATTATCTCAGATATTAACTAAAATCTAAGTTTTAAATAATAATAAATACTTAAATACAAATAATACTTCTTAAAGAGTAAGTCATTTATTATTTCAAAGCAAAAGTTACCCTTAGTGGGTCAGATAGGGAAAATAAACATAAATAAAATATTAGCATGTGTGGTTTGGGGCAAAAAGATATGAACAAGAAATTCTTGCTTTTAAAAGCCTTTCAATTATGAATAATGCCTGCTTGTATTCATCATTCTATATTTTAAATGTAACTTTTTAAAGGAAATATAACTCTTTCTTTCCTCCTTTCTTTCTTTTTTTCTTTCCTTCTTTCTCTCTTTCTTCTCTTCTTTCTAGATACCAGTAATCTAACTCAGGTCCCTGTACTTCTGAGGCAGGTGTGCTGTCACTGAGCTAAATCCACAGCACAAGTACTTTTGATCTTTAATGTCAAATGCCTAGGACAGGGTCAAACACTCAAGAGGTCCTAGGTAAGTCCTTGTTCCATGAACGATCAATGACGCTGGGAGAAGAGGGTGATGGGAAGTATACGTATGTGAACATTGTTGAAACAGCGTAGACCAACTTCCATCCTGAGAACCACTCGTCATTACCCCTGAACCACTGCAAAGAAAATGTGGGAAGCTAGCCTACTTCTGGGAAGCCCAGGTCCACAAAGAAAAGGAGCCCATTAAGAAGAGGGGGCATTCTTTAAAAATAGTTACGAGGACACAGAAACCCACGCAGTGTCTAATTCTTCAGTGTTCATTTATTCACTCAATAAATGTGTACCTAATGCCTGCACTGCACTGTGTCTGTGGAAGACATTGACAATACACAGTGAACAAATAAAAATAATAGGGCTGTTTTTTTTTTCCTTTTTAGTATGCACAATGCAAGTGTACAAGTGACACTGTGTACATAAAGAGTGTAAATAACCCCCACCAAACATGGTCAAACCTTTGTGGGCATTCTAAGCCAGGAGTGGACAAATCTGGGGCACTGTGTGTGCAAAACAGAATACAGTGAAAGAAAGCACATGCTTTGACACAAACAAGCTTTCCCAGAAAGGTGGACGATTCTCTTCAGAAGAACTCCACAGGGTCACAAATGCTGAAGCACAGAAATGCCTTGTTATGCTTTGCGTTCATTAGCAGTTGAAAGCCTGCATTTGGGTTTAAACCGATTAACAGGTATCAATTGCTGCTTCTCTCTAGGAAGCAAATAGACCTAATTATTGTGCTTATCTTTGAGGCTGTTACGAGCTAATTCCTGGTCGATTCCACTCAAGGGAAATAATTTTTTTTAACTCCTAAATCATTCTTCACTCCACACTTGACTATTTCTGAGTGGGAAGCTATCCCACTTGACTATTTCTGAGTAATTTTTAGATCATTAATGAGTGAATTAAAGGCCAATTGCATTATCAAAATAAAATTTCTTTTTGACCTGTAATAATGATTAGGATATATCAATATAATTGGCATTCCTCCACTTTTTTGTTACCATTGAAACTGGAATTGACATAAAGAGATGTGTTATTAGGTGGTTATTAGTGAGTGCTTTTTTTTTCTTTTATAAATGCTTTATTAATTTTAGAACAATATATACTCAGTCCTTTGAAAACTAATTTTCTTGAAATATTTTGTTTGCATAAAATAGTGTGTATGTATTTCCAGAGACACTCTTTAAAGCTTAAGAAACTGTAAGGCATAGGCATAACAAACTACAATGATAACCCACTGAGTATATAATCTCTTTAAAAGTGTAAATATTAAATATGCATGAAAATAATGTTTCTCTGTGTGTGGTAATCATTCATAATAATTTCTATATACTTTTTCTGATTTCCATAGGTTTTTCACTTATTTCATTGTTCTGCTTTCAAAAAACTTAGGATGTTTCTTAAAATGGAAGTAATTGATCCTTGGCATATTCAGTCCTAAGCTATGGGCATGATGACTCCTAACTGATACTTTAGCGGTAAACACAGTGATTTTGGTTGACATAAAAGTTGGAGAAGTGCTAGATAAAAGTTGAACTTACTGTAATATTATTGAGTTTTCTGAAACTGTCCTATTGGAGGACAGTGCTAGAGAGGACCACTGCATCACTAAACTCCGACCCATTGGTATATGGTTTGATGTACCAAAGACTGCAGCTGCTACTAATACTAGCAAAAAGTTACACAGCATTTAATCTGAACCACGTATTTCACTAAATGTTTTAGTATGTTAAGTCATTTGAATACTCATAAAAATTAACTGTAGTATTTCTAGCCCCCAATGATAGATAGCAGTTTCAGTACAAGAGTGGAATTTTCACCCACTGGGAAAATACAGACAAAAATCCAATAGAACTATGAAAATATGGTCAATACCATGCTTACAGACCAATTTCACTAGCTCTATTAATTCTTGCATTCCTCAAAGCACTTTAAAGTAGCCACTGCTGTTGCCCACAATTTGCTGAGAAGCAAACTGAACCACAGCAACTGGGGCATTTGTCTGAAATTTCAGAGGGGCTATGGAAAAGAGATTCTGATGCCTGTACAACTTTTAAACTCTCAGCAAAATTCAAAATTAAATTAAATTTAAAAAAAAGAAAAACAAAACAAAAACAAACTGCTAGCTCTTCTTCGGATCTGAGTGGTAGTTGGAGGGAAAGAAGCCCCTAGATTCACAGCCGCATAGTTGAATTTTGTTATTTAGGCTCATATATTTCCCCCTCTCTATGGGTCAAATTTTTCATCCATAAAAAGTAAAGTTATTCTAGCATGTTAAATTTGGAATAAGAACAGATAAATTTGTCAGCTCTCAAATTTTCCTAACCAAAAAAATCCTAATTACCAGAGTGAAAATACTTGATCAAAGTTGACAACAAGAACTACTTCTGTCAAGAATCAAGACCCTGGTCTGAGCCCCATAAGTGCAAAGTTGCAGTAAAGTGTTTTGTAAAGAAATTAAGAGGCTTTATTAGCTGGATGAAGATGTGCCTCAAAATAGCTCCAAATTTTTTTAAATGGCTACAATTATCTTTAGGTCTTTCTGGAAACAGAAAAACTTCAAAGTTCCAGAAGCTGATATAATCTCAAGAAATACAAGGACACTTTTCTTTCCTGTTTCTTCAGATAAGTAAACAAACCTCTCCCAGGGTAAGTAACTTGTACCTATCCCAGAGAATTTATAAACAGCTGAGACTCAAAAGCAAAGCTTAAGGAAAGAAGGCACTGTTGCCAGGCAAGAGCCCAGCTCTGCCTTCTCATCTCAAATCATTTCACAGAGAGTTCACCTGATACTGTGCTCAGTATGGGTCAACAGAGTAAGGCCTGGGATTATTCCATGCGCAGGGAGAAAGCTCAAATGATTTTCTGTTCAAAACCATTTCAGCAGAAATTAGCACTAGTAAGCAGAGAAGTAGCAGTAGCAGAGGACACTACATATTGATCACGATTTCTAGCTGAGATGTCTTCATACTGCATATTGCATATTAGAGGATATATTAGGTATTAAATGTTTTTATTATGTAGGTGTAAAATCTTACAGTGTGGGAAGAATATGAATATAAAGAATTAACTTACTGTTCAAAATGTTATAATTAACTTCAATATCAAAACTACTTGCTGGCCAGGGATTTTTAATCAAGTTCTGTGTTAAAACTATACTTGATGGGTAGGGATTTGGCTCAAGTAGGACTGCACCTATCTTGGAAGCACAAGGGCCCAAGTTCAATCCCCAACACACACACACACACACACACACACAAAACCTATACTTTCAAGGTTGAAAAGGTTGCAAATATTGGAAATTTCAGTCAAAATATTATGTGATATGAGATGATGGACCAAAAGCAAAACAAATACAGTACCTTCCCAATGAGAAAATAAAATATGACGTTACTGAAAGGAATAGGCTGTTTCACTGAGAAAATGAAATTTGAGTTGGACATGCTGGGCTGATATGATTTGAGATGGCCAGGAATTCTTAACAAGTAAAGTTATTTGGAGGTCTGTGCTTATGAACATATTTTAATTTTTGTAAGGAGAAGATCCTTCAACACAAACAGCCATGGGATTCTTGAAGACGGGCATTTATGCAAAGAACCTAAAAATAGAGTTCCTAGTGGGTGCATTAGTTTTTAGGGCTTGGATAACAAAGTATGGCAACATAGTTGCTTTGGGATGAAAACAGCATACTCTGCCTGACAGATTGCAGTTGGAGGATTGGGTGTCCGCAGGCCTTTTCTGTACAGAGAACTTGTTTCACACATCTGCCCTGGCTATTCAGTGGCTGCTGTGGTATCACTCACCCTGAACACTGTCTCTGTCTTCACAGGGCCTTTTACTGTATCCCTGCTGCCCCTGTGTCCCAGTGTCCTCTTTTCCTGAGGACATAGCTGTGCAGGACGAGGGCTCTTCTAAATGACCTTCTGCCTCTTCCCTGGATCAGCTACAAAGAATGTATCTCCAACCATACTGCATTCACAGGGCCCGACACTGAGGGCTCCAACATTTTGGGGGAAAATGCTTAATTCATAACTACGGAATACACAGAGATCAGTTCAAAGGATGTTTCAATTGTGATATCAATTCGCTAGGCTCTTACAGTCTTTCTGCCTCAGCTTCCTAGAGTGCTGTGATTACACACATCCAGTGAACTTGAAACTTGTATGACTTTCAGAAGGCAAACAAGAGTATAAATTTCAGTTTTTACAAAATTTTACATGACATAACTATTTCTTATTATTACTTGTAAACTCTAAGGTTTAAAACAACTAGAAGCTTAACATAGTATATTAAAGATATACAGAAGTGAATTTTTCCCCATTCTATTCCCATATTTACTATTTCAAAAATCATTTCATGTTAAAATCAAACCTATATACTATATATATTCAATTATAAATTATATTCAAGAAAACATTATCAAGTTAATAGAATCACATTTAAGATTTCATGATGAATTCCATGAATATTTTATATAGAACGTCTTGATAATACATATAATCGGCTCCAATGTAGGATCAATTTCAGAGGTTGTCTAGACTACTTAGTTTTACTTTTGCAGAGAATCTTTAAGATTATTTTATAAAATGATGAAATATTAGGTCCTTACTACTTCTTTGAACAGAGTTAGAAGCGTTTTGAGAGAAAGTTCTTTTGTGAGAAAACCCCATGTACATCACAGGAGTTTAAAATGATTATCATTCTACATACAAGCCTAAGTCATCTAAATATTTTTTTCTTCTGTACACGTGTATTCTGTTCGAAACAGAACAAAACTGAATGAATCATGAAATTTTTGCCAAAAAAGACTTAGAATGGCTTTCTATAAATAAAATATCTGTTCCTTGTTTAATCAATAAATATTTCATAAAGATATACTTAAATGTTATTCCCAATATTAAAAACTGTAAAGGGCAAAATTTTAATCATCATTAGACTTGAATCTAGAATTGTCAGACATTTTTTGAGATCTAATCAAAATTCTTTATATGCGGTGTCTGATACCAGTCATATGTTTTAAGCACATATGTATATATACAGAGTTCACCAAAAATATATATTTGATATTAAATATATTGATAACTCATGAGATTAATACAAGTAATTTTTGGCCTCTACAATTGCAATAGGTGCTCAAAGTGACAGCCACCAGCTGGAAGAAATCCATTACCGCAGTGAGCTGCTGAAGGCGCACACATTTTTGGAAGAGACTCAGTATATATATATATATATATATATATATATATATATATATATATATATATATATATACATATATATATATATATGGCTTCAGTCATGCTAAACAATCATGCTACCACCAAACCATACCTTCAGTCCTTCTTTTAAAAATGTATTTTTAATGCCAGGCATGATGTTGCATGCCTATAATTCCAGCATTCAAAAGGCTGAGGCAGGAGGGTGGCCATGAGTTCGAGTCCAAACTGGGCTACACAGTGAGCTCAAAATTCGCCTGACCTAGATAGTGAAACCTAGATACCCCCTTTAAAACACATTTTGAGACAAGGTCTTGTTAAACGTGCCAGGCAGGCCTCAAACTTGACACCACCCCCAGGCTCTAGAGTACTGGAGAAGCTGGAATTACAGGGGTGATCTATCCAGCTCATTTTATTTTAATTAGTTTAATTTAAATAGGAGCTTGCAACTGATGATTACTATCTAATCTACTGTTATGTGAAAAATGCAAGAAGAAAATTACATTGTGTCCCAGTGGCTGTGTGTGTGTGTGTCTGTGAGAGTGTGTTTTACTTGAGTTTCAACTCTGGGACCTTCCACTGAGCTAACTATCCAACAATTTAATTTTTTTTTTTAAATTCTGAGACAGAGTTCTCTAATTCACCAAGGGGCCCAGACTGTGCTTGGATTTATGATCCTTCCGCTTCAGTCCCCCAGAGTGCTGGGGTTACAGGCCTGTGTCATTGGGCTCAACACCAGTGGCTGCTAAACAGTTGTAGACATCATAATAAAAGTCGTAATTTATACCTAAGAATCTGTAACTGCAGGGGGGCATCACACTGCATGGGAGAGGGCATAGCCTATTAATAATTCAGACATCAGGGGCTCCCAGTTCCAATCTACTGAGCCAAAGCTCTTTAGAGTGTCTTTCTAACAAGCACCAGAGGTAATTCCAATGCATATTAAAGCCAGTGAACACCTGGTCTATTGCTACTTCCACTCCAAACCGGATCACTGTTTTCCTCTTACAGAGAATACAAATTTATACCATTTTATAGTTGTTGAGTTCTATCCTTAGGACATACTGACTTATGTGGCATTAGCATCCCCATTTGTATAGCAAACTAGCTCTGAAAGTGACCGGAACATAAATTAGTTCACACTCTGAAATACCACTTCCCTGGGCAAAAGCTCCACCTCAGTGGACCTGCAGCAAATAAATGTCCCTCTTGACAATTATATACAACTCTTGTTTTTATTCTTGCAGCATTAAATGATATCCTGATACTTGTTGCATAAATCTACCCATTTTCTGGATCCTCAGTTTCCTCATCTCTAAAACAAAATAAAACTGGAAAGAAAAGTCCTGTCTCATACGACTGTTCTGACAGCCAGGTGAAATACCTACAGTATCTCCAGCACAGGTGCAATGAATGTGAGATATTCAGTTTTCCCAGTGACTGTCTTTCTTTTTAGTCTCCATTTAATCCACATCACCTGGCGATACTCTTGATGGTTGCTGGAAATCACTTATCCCTACATACAGATTGACGGTCATGTAGCACCCATCATTGCCTTCCTAGAGCAGCAGAGATCTAAGGACATGGGATGTGCAGGCTCCTTGGTCATGACCTGGTCATACTTGCCCAGTGCTTCAACACCATGCCCTCCCTGAAACTGTCTCCTTACTCTAAATCAACCTTATCCCTAGAAAGCCAGCATAAGCTTCATTCCTGTCAATAAAACCTCAATTTCCTAGGTTTTTTTTTGTTTGTTTGTTTTGTTTTTTGTTTTTTAGGTTTTTTGAGACAGTGTCTCGCTTTGTGGTTCAGGCTGGCCCTGAGCTCAGCCTCAAACTCACATCACAATCCTCCTGCCTCTGCCTCCCGAGTGCTGGGATTACAGGCATGAGCCACCACGCCCGGCACTGTGGTATGTGGTACTGGTTGCTTCTCACTTTCCTTCTCACCAAAAAGGAAGGAAAAGAGGTAGCAAAGAACCTCCTCATTTGGATAGAATGTGGGAGAGGAAGTGTCTCTCATCGGGACATACGTTTCATTTATCTGGTTACAAACCAAAAGTAAATTATGCCACTTCTTTTACATTACCATTGGTGTTACATAGCTTTTGGGTTGAGTTACACAGTATTCATATTTTTATTTAAAACAATCTTTCAGGATAATAATGTTTTAAAATTCTAAATCTAGTTCTTGAGTATGGGGGTGCATTTTTGAAATTTCAGCACTTTGGGAGGCTGAGACAGGAATATAACAGCCAGGGCCACAGAATGACATAGTGAGACTTTGTTTCAAAATAAAATATAATTAAGAAAGTTGAGTGAAGATGAGTGAAAAGCCCTGGGTTCTAACCCAATATTAGAAGAAACAAGTCATAAATTCAGTGAATATATATATAGTAAATATATATTATATAGTGAATATATATATATATATATATATTATGAAAGGAAGAATTAGTGATATATAGATATATATATTAGTAGATATATCTCACCAGTAGATATATATCTATATCTCACATATATATATCACATATATCTCACTAATATATGTATATATGTAATATATATACATATCACTATATGTGTGTATATATGTAACATATATTTATCTCACAATGTATGTATATATGTGTATATATGCATATATATATCACTAATTCTTCCTTTTATAATAAAAATTGGTTATTGCTCTGGTTATTGGTACGGATTAAATGGAGACTAAAAAGAAAGACAGGGGCCGGGGAGTTAGCTCAGTGGTTCCGGCGCCTGTCTTGCAAGCGCAAGGACCCTGGTTCGATCCCCGGTAACCACATACAATACTGGGCGTGGAGACTCACGCCCAGCAGCAACTAGTATCACATACCACAGTGCCGGGCATGGTGGCTCATGCCTGTAATCCCAGCACTTGGGAGGAGAGGCAGGAGGATTGCTGTGATGTGAGTTTGAGGCTGAGCTCAGGGCCAGCCTGAACTACAAAGCGAGACCCTGTCTCAAAAAAAAAAAAAAAAAAAAAAAGAAAGAAAGACAGTCAGTGGGAAAATTGAATCTGGATGGTATTTAAGAAACAAAAAGAAATTTCAATTTTTAAACTAGCTATAATTACATATATAATTTCTCTGACATTTACCTACTATAGTTTTCTGAATGAAAGTATATCAGAAATTTACAAGTCATTTGAAGATTAAAACAAATAGCCAAAAAGTGAACTTTCCACTTTACAGTGAAGAAAACAGGTATAAAAGGAAATTAAATTATTAAATATTTGGCATATTTTCTTTTTAAAGTTCTGTTACAAAAATGAAAAGATTCTCTATAAGATACAGTATCCCCTTGGAGATGTCATAGGACATAATTCTGAAGGCAAATCACTTTGATATGTCAGCTTCATAAGGATCTCACTACTAACAAGATACTTGAACAGGACTCACAGTAATCTAACAGCAAAGTATGTTGCATTGTGGTAGCACTAGAAATAAATTTTTAAATAAAAATGAATTTTTAAATGACAAAGTAAACTCCTTGATCTTTAAAAAAACCAACTAGTAACCTGTTAAAAAAACAACTTTGGACAAAATTTATTCTTAGTTCTTAAGAATCATTACTATGTCAATTCAATAGTACAATTCAAAATGTATAACTTTTTATATTAATGATGTCCGAAGCCTCTTTCTTGTCTGGCAAATAAGCCTCCTTGCAAATGATATTCCAGAAAATGTTAGATTACCCTTCATCACCCGCAGGATAAAAAAAGAGAATTTGATGAGAAGCACAACAAGGTGCCAATATTTTATGCATTTTACCCTTCAAAATCCCTAGGATGTTTCTATCTCTGCATATTTACAGATGAAGAAAGGGAGGATGAGAATATATTAGTAATTTCTGCAAGGTCTGTCTAATTGTTTTTACTTACTCCAATAAGGTGAACACATCTGAACTTTTTACAGGCAACAGACTCAATTGCTATTAAAAGTCTATGTGACATAAATACTGCACTATGAGCTAAATAATGTAACTATTCTTTTACACACCAGTCCATTTTTCCTAAAGTATAAGTGTATAACTGCCAACCCTGGTACAGAATGGATGATTTTTAATTACTGAAATTCCAGTTTTGTTCCCTAAACTGAATGGCTACAAAACTTATAACTGCTATAAGTATGAAGGCTCAGATAATGAAAAATCAGATTCCTCTATTCACACAGGACAGTGGAAAATGTGAGAGTATAGCAAGCAGGGTAAGTATAGCAGTGCTCAAAAGAAAGATAATCAACTTAACATTTTTTCTGCTAGTATATTTTGAATCACATTTTGGTAAGACTGCTAATTACTTGGCACCAAATGTTGGAAACATGATATAATAAAGTAAAGTTGACTCTGTGTACTTTTATCTTGACTCAGAATCAGGGTATTTGAAATGCCTATTACCATCGTAGAATAAAATAAATCTATGGTGAGCTCCACTTCCCGGACATTCCCAGTCAGCCAACTTGGGAAGCACAGTATCACTTTCTATCTACTCAGTGGTGTGTGTGCTGCTCCGAAACAGCAGCCTATTGTGATGGACTGTACGGAGCCCCACATGGAGATTTTAAACTCTTGCATTTTCTGAAGTTTTCCTTTCAAAAAACCCAGAAGCCACACACATGAAAATGATTATTTTATATAAAAATCATATGGACACCAATGTAATTTTCCATTGCACACAATATAAAAATAAACAACAATTAAAGTATTTAGTGTTTGCAGCCAGAGTTAAATTACTATTCTTAAACACTGCACATTGCTAAATACTCATGGAGTTATGGTAGAAGAATTCCATACAAAAAGAATAGAAGGTAAACACATTTCTCATTTGAAGTTTTTGCAGATTTAAAATTTAATCTTATTACATATGCAGGGAAGAGAACAATGTAGAAATAGTTAGCATGCCTGTTTATAGTTTATAGCATATTTTATTTCTCAAAATGTCAGTAGAGAAAGGAGAAAAAGGTAAAGAGAAATAGTCCATTGTACCATAACTTCTGAATAGAATATTCTTCTTGTTACTCACTTAGCATAGGATCAAGAGTATTTGAATGAACCAAGTTCAAAACTTAAAGATTTTGTTAGAGCTGGTGATACTACGTGCTCCCCACCTTACTAAATCCAGTTCCTCGAACATTATATATGCTCACCTGATGCTGTTTTCCTTCTGCTTTCTCTCTCTGACCTCAGAGAAATGATAAAAAGTCCAAAGACGTTTCTCTTTTCTGAATGATAACATGACAAGGCATGAAAATACGTGCAATTTTTCTTTTTTTTTTTTCTTTTGCAGTGCTGGAGACAGACCCCAGGGCCTTATACAAGTTTCCTGACAAGCACACTGCCACTGGACTAAACCCAAAGACGAGCACACTGGGACAGACAGCTCTTTCATCATTAAGGCCTCACTTTTAAATTTCAAAATACGTCCATCCCTACAATTTTTATTTAATTGAATTATTTATTGGTACATTTTATATACACCCCACAATCATACTCAGCACTGGGAATTTGTACCAGTACATGAGTTAATTCTCATTTTTATGAATTTCACTACCCACCCTACCACTCCCCATCCCCTATAAATGTTGTTGGGGGTTTTTTTTAATGAGATTATATCTTCTCTTTTGCCTCATTACTTTCCCTTACCCCTTTCCCTTTGAATATTTTCTATTTCACAAAATCTGTCATGCATTCTAGACATCATCTACATCTTCAGATTCTCATAACAGAGAAAACATATGGTATTCACATATCTGTGACCTATTTATTTCATTTATGAGTATTTCCTTTGAGTATGTTCATTTGAGTATAAATGACTCAAACTTATCATTCTTCATGACAGAGTAATAATCCACTTTATTAAAAAACCCACTCCTTCTTTATCCAGTCTCCAGGTGATGAACATTTGTGTTGTTTCCAAGATTTATCTATCACAGACTGAGCTGCTATAAATATGGGTGCACATTTGTCACTCTTATATGATTCCTTTAATTATTTTACATATATTCCAAGCAGGGGAATAGCAGGATCAAATGGGACCTTTAATCCTAGTTTTTTGAGGAATTTCCACACTGATCTCCATGATGATATCACCAGTCTACATTCCCACCAGCAGTGGAGAAGGATTCCTTCCTCCCCCCCCCCAGGCTCATCAGCATTTATTGCTGGTTAATTTTGCAATAGCAGCCATTCTTTGTGGAGTGAGATGATATCTCAGTGTCATTTTCATCTGCATCTCTTGAATGACCAGTAATGTTGAAAATTTCTTCATATGCTTCTTGGCTGCTTTTAATTCTTCCTCTGAAAAGTGTCTGTTCATTTCAGATGCCCTTTTTTTTTTTTTTTAGGTTTTTTGAGACAGGGTCTCGCTTTTGTGGTTCAGGCTGGCCCTGAGCTCAGCCTCCAACTCACATCACAATCCTCCTGCCTCTGCCTCCCGAGTGCTGGGATTGCAGGCGTGAGCCACCACGCCCGGCACTGTGGTATGTGGTACTGGTTGCTGCTGGGTGTGGTGTTATGTGGTTACCGGGGAATCGAACCCGGGTCCTTGCGCTTGCAAGGCAGGCGCCGGAACCACTGAGCTAACTCCCCGGCCCCCAGATGCCCATTTTTTAAATGGGCCTTTAAATTTGACACCCCTCCAATTTTTAAGGTATGTTAAAATGAGGTTCTTTTGTCATTTTAAGGAATAAAGCATATTATATTGTTTCCTTATCACCTCCTAAATTCTGGTTAAGAAATCTAGAGTTCAGATGACTTATTCATGGATTTTTAACATTAAAATAATCTACACTGGAAAACAACCATAACAAAGTCAATGTAGTAATTATCATAACAACTAAAAGCTCTTTGCAGTGGAGATGAGCAAATTGTCTTCCAGAAATGTTATAATATATTCTATTCCACAAGAGACAGATGGTTTTACAATAAGGAAGCTAATAACAATAGTCAAGTGACTTATCAAAGTTTCTCTGTACAAAGCTAAAGTTGTGTGTGTGTGTGTGTGTGTGTGTGTGTGTGTTAGGGATGTATCCCAGAGTTGCCTACATGCCCCCAGGGTTGCTTGCCTGCTACTGCCCAGCTCAGAGAGCTAAGATTTGCATGTCCCTGGCTTTTATTGGCTCTACTTACTTATTTTCCAGTGTCATTATATTCTCAGTTGTAGTAACAATGAAATGAGTACAACAGTATTTCTCACATTTACTGCAGAATAGAATCATCCAGAAAGTTACTACAAAAAATGTCCAGAACTCAGGTTCTGATTTAGCTCATGTGAAGGGCAACTGAGAGAAATAGCAGCTCTCAACATAAAAAGAAAAAAAAAAAAGAGACAGAGACTCACCAGTGCCCCCCCCCCAAAAGAAAATCGTGGCCTAGGAGGTGACGGGAAAGTGTGAAATGAGCAGTTAATCTGGATGATACATTCCCAGCCTAAAACCTGATACAACTGCCCTGTCTGACATCAGAGATCCAAAGACTCAGAGAGACATCGACAGAGTTTCTATGATGATACATTGGCATAAGCAGGTCCAAATCTAATACATTGCACTGACATTTTAAAATATTTAAAATATTACCAAGTCTATTAAACCCATTCCTTTAATAAATATTCATAAAAGGAACATGACCATTGGTTATATTAATTAATTCGCTCACAGCCAACTTGAAGCCACAATGTAATTTTTACAATTCCTTTCACTTCTTTAAACAAATTCTTAGTTTGAATATTTTTCAAGTAGTGTCAAAACTGTATCTTTGAATGTCTGCTAAACAGAGTAATTCTTTCAACATCTGTGCTTTGAAAACCAGGTCATTGCTACATAGTCTAAACATAATACCATCTTTTTATAAATAAGAATAAAGGTTTATAGGTTTAACTTAACTAGCTTAAGAATTTTCTGAGAGGGGGCCGGGGAGTTAGCTCAGTGGTTCCGGCGCCTGTCTTGCAAGCGCAAGGGCCCAGGTTCGATTCCCCGGTAACCACATAACAATACTGGGTGTGGAGACCCACACCCAGCAGCAACCAGTACCACATACCACAGTGCCGGGCGTGGTGGCTCATGCCTGTAATCCCAGCACTCGGGAGGCAGAGGCAGGAGGAT
>PVIR01008334.1:0-57110 GCA_004026965.1 Petromus typicus
TGTGGAGACCCACACCCAGCAGCAACCAGTACCACATACCACAGTGCCGGGCGTGGTGGCTCACGCCTGTAATCCCAGCACTCGGGAGGCAGAGGCAGGAGGATTGTGATGTGAGTTTGAGGCTGAGCTCAGGGCCAGCCTGAACCACAAAGCGAGACCCTGTCTCAAAAAAAACCTAAAAAAAAAAAAAAAAAAAAAACAAAACCACAGGGTATTCTCTCGAAAGCCATCCAAACTGCATAGCTACTATTATCTGTGTTGCTTACCAAAAAAGGGCAACAGTCCCACCATGGGTGGTGTTATAGCTGTGTCTAGCTGTCCCCCACGGGCTCACTCAGTCACAGGTGGTACTTCTCAGAGGCTGCTGGATCTCGGGTGTGTGACACTGGCATGAAGCGTTGGATGCTGGGGATCAAGGATGTATGATTACTAAATTGGTCCATTGATTGGTTTGGCATACTTCTCAGTAGAGTTAGAGGTGGCCCACTCCGGTGTAAGTGCTACCCACTCTAAAGAGGGATGGTGCTGTCTCTTGCTTCCTGCTTGCTGCCTTCTGCCTGTCCTGCTTTGCCAAAAGTTACCACTTCTGAAAGACTCTCTCTCATTCCCCTCCCAAGGCTCTATCAATCTTTAGGGACTTCCGTCACAGGACTCTTATTTCCTTCATAGCTGTGATGGTTGATTGACTCGTCAATTTGAGCAAGAGAAGCTCAACTAAAATGGCTGAGCATTCTCACCCTAGAGGATGGTAGACCCACCCTAAGGCAGCTTGTCGTCTGACTAGTATTAAGGGGAATTGAAGAAGGATGGATCTACTTCTGCTTCTTCAGAGGAGCTCGAGTTTTTGCCTTTACCTTGGACATCATCTCCTGGCTTACAGAACAGAATCTTTTTCAGCTTTGGGCACAGATCCTTCAGTCTTCTGGTGAAGTCCCTCAGCCTCCATGATACGGACCTATCAGCCTCCTGATATAGACTAGCACTGAACCCTGCAATAAGCTCCAGATCTTTGATTGGATACTTTAATCTCCAGTGTACAGACACTCTGGTCTCTTCCACACCTGATCTATGGGTACACATTGAATGCTGATCTTGTAAATTCTTACATATTTGTATATACTTTTTTTTTTTGAGACAGAGTCTTGCTTTGTAGTTCAGGCTGGTCCTGAACTCAACCTCAAACTCAGCAATCCTCCTGTCTCTGCCTCCCCAGACAGGTGTGAGCCTGTACACAGCTCAACATTGTGGTATATGGTACTGATTGCTGGTGAGCATAGGTCATCACACCCGGTATCGCTGTATGTGGTTACCAGGGATTGAACCCCGGCCTTTGCACTTGCAAGGCAGGTGCAGGAACCACTGAGCTAAATCCTGACCCCATATTTGTATATCTTGTATTATATCTTTTTCCTTAGTAAACATTGACTAATAAAATGGCATTTACCAGAAATTATCGATCAAAGTTACTTTCTTCTCCAACTAGGATATAAACTCCCTGAGAAGTCTTATCCATGGCTATATCCAAGTACCTATGAGGGGTGATCGAAAGATACTGTTAATATGTCAAATTTTGTTGTAGTAAAAGGCACATTGTCATTAACTCCCCCTCCGAATACTCCCCCTCACTTTGAACACACTTGTCCTGTTGTTCTTGCCACTTTCTGAAGTTCTGGAAGTCCTCTTTTGTATTTTTAATTGTACTGGTCACGGCTGCCTTAATGTCCTGAATTGTTTCAAAATGTTTACTTTTCATGGTCATTTTGTTTGTAGGGTAGAGCTAGAAGTCACACGGTGCCAGGTCAGATCAGGTGAATGAGTGGATGAGGACGCACTGTGATGTTTCCTAAGCCTGCCTTTCCTTTAGATGACACTTGGCAACAGTGTTGACTGGATTTGTAATCACACCTCATAAAAACATTCACAAAAGAGGACTTCCAGAACTGCTTCAGAAAGTGACAAGGAAGATGAGATAAATGTGTTCAAAGTGAGGGGGAGTGTTTAGAGGGTAATTGGTAGTAATGTGTCTTCTATCGTAATAATTTTTATTTAAATATACACTGTATTTTTTGTCAGTCCTTTATGATTGCCCCTTGCTACAATAACTGGGATAGGGGAGACAAGAAATACTGATTAGAATCTGAGCAGAGCCAAAAAAGGGGGGTGCACAATATGTATCCCATGGAAAGCTCTCCACACCAGATTGTTGCATGACAAACAGAAAAATCTGCCTGGTCTGATATCATTTAGGCTTTGAAAAAATACTCTAAACAGAACTGGATACATATGCCTATGTAAATGCATCAAACAGATCTGTATAAAGAAGAAGGAAAACTTCCAAACCCATTTTATGAAGCCAGAATTACTGTTATACTAACACCAGACAAAGACATAACAGAAAACTGTGACCCATAATCTTCCTAAGTAATGATGAAAAACCTCAATAAAATACTTGTAAAGTGAATTCCATAGCACTTGAAAGAATAACAGTAGTGCTCTCTTTTCTGAAGTTTTGCATTCTGCAATTTTAGTTACTCATGGTCAAATGTGGTCTGAAAATACTGAACAGAAAATTCCAGAAATAAAGCCACCATAAGATTAAAATTGTGTACTATTCAGAGTAGTGTAATGAGATTTCATGCTATCCTACTTATTGAGGACATGAATCATCCCTATGTCCAGGGTATCCATATGGTATAAGTTACCTGTTTGTTAATCACTAGGTAGCTGTCTCACTTGTCAGAACAATTGTTATGTTTGTGTTTAAGAAATCCTGACTATTTTATAATGGCTCCAAAACACAAGACAATGATGCTGGCAATTCAGATACGATAAATAAAAAATAAAAAAGAGAGAAGAAGCCAGAAAGTTCTTCTTTTAAGTGGAAAAATGAAAATTATTCACTTAATAAGGAAAGAAAAAAATAAAATACTAAAGTTGTTAAGATCTACAGGATGAATAAATCTCACATCTGTAAAACTTTGAAGAAAAACAAAGTCATGCTAGTTTTTTGTTGCATTTCAAGATGCAAAATGTATAGCTACATGATGGGTGTTTAATTAAGATAAAAAGCTATTTAGTTATAAGGTTCTGAGTTATAAGGTTATGAGTTTCAGGTATTACTAGGGATATTGGAGTGCATCTACTGTGGATAAGGGAGAGACTAATGTATATATCACAACTGAGTTAGAACTACACTTGGAACTCAAAAATGGCTCAACATATGAAAATCAATGTATGAAATACATCATATTAATAAAATGAAAAACAGAAATGACATGATCACCCCAACAAACAGGAAATGTACTTGATAAAATTTAGTGCTCTTTTGCATTAAAAATGTCAACAAGGGCCAGGGATTTAGCTCAGTGGTTCCAGCGCCTGTCTTGCAAGTGCAAGAGCCCAGGTTCAGTCTCCAGTAACCACATACAACAATGCCAGGCATGATGACTCACACCCACCAGCAATCAGCAGCACACAGCACAGTGCTGGTTGTGGTGGCTCATACCTATAATCTCAGCATTCGGGAGGCAGAGGCAGGAGGATTGATGTGAGTTCGGGGCTGAGTTCAGACCAGCTTGAACTACAAAAAAAAAGGAAGACCCTTTTTCAAAAGAAAACTAAAAAAAAAAAAAAAATCAACAAAATCAGAATAGGAGGAGACTTCTTCAATATGCTAAAGGCCATGTAGCTGAAAAGCGCACAACTAACACCGCAGTCCATAGTGAAAGAGTGAAATGTCTTCCCCTAGGATCAGGAGTAAGACAAGAGTGCCCATGCCTACCACGGCGGTCCAGCAGAGTACCAAGGGAGCAATTAGGCAAGAGAAAGAAATAAAGGGTATCCAAACAGGAAAATAAGAAGTAAAATAATGACTTTATTGTCTTGAGTTTGCACCTGACATAATCTTGCACTTGGAAAACTTTAAGGATGTCACAAAAAAATCTGTCATAACTAATGACTTATTTTAACAAAACTATAGGATGAGAAATCCACATTCAAAAATTAGTCTTGTTTCTTTTGTAGCACTGGTCCCCAAAGTGAAACTAGACAAATGTGACTATACTGAACTAAAAGGCTTTTCTGCACAGCAATGAGAACCATTAAGAGTATAGAGACAACTTACAGAATGGGAGAAAATTTTGCAAGTCGTGTAACTGATAAGGGTTAATCTCCAAAATATGCAAGAAACTCTTGCAACAATCTTACAACAATAATTATAATAACCCAATTTCAAAATGGGCAATGAACTTAAGTAGGCTTTTCACTAAAGACATACATATAAATGAAAAGGTGCTCAACCTCACTATTCATCTGAGGAATGCAAATCAAAACCATGGTGAGATAGCACTTTATACCTGTTAGGACATCTATTATCAAAATACCAGAAGATAACGAGTGTCAGCAAAGACATAGAGAAGTAGGAAACTTATACACCATTGATAGAAAAGTAAAAACAGCTGTAACTATTGGGGAAAACAGTATGGAGTTTCCTCAACAAATTAAAAAGATACCTACAATGGGCCAGGGATTTAGCTCAGTGGTTCCGGCACCTTTCTTGCAAGCACAAGGTCCAGGGTTCGGTTCCCTGGTCACCACATAACAATACTAGGTGTGGAGACTCACGCCCAGCAGCAACCAGTACCACATACCACAGTGCCGGGCGTGGTGGCTCACACTTGTCATCCCAGCACTCAGGAGGCAGAGGCAGGAGGATTGCTGTGAAGTGAGTTTGGGGCTGAGGTCAGGGCCAGCCCGAACTACAAAGCGAGACCCTGTCTCAAAAAAAAAAAAAAAAAAAAAAAAAAGGATACCTACCATAAGAACCAGAAATCACACTTTTAGGTGAAGAATTCTAAATATCTAAAAGAATTCAAAACAGGATCTCAAAGAGATAGCTGGATGCCCATATTCATTGCAGCATTATTCACAGTAGCCAAGAGATGAAGCATCCCAAATATCCACTGACAGATGAATGGCTAGAGAAAATGTAGTATATACATGTAATAGAATATTATATTTAAATTTATATTATATTTATTTAATATATATATAAAATATATATATTATTTAAATTTATATTATATTTAAATTAGAAAAATTACAAAAACAAAAAGGAAAATTGTGGTTACCAAGAGCTGGGTGGAGGGCTATGGGAAATTGACATATAATAGGCATAGAGTTTCAGTTTTGCCAGATGAAAAAATTCTAAAGATTAGTTGCACATCAATAGAAATACTTAACACTACTGAACTGAACACTGAAAAAATTTTAAGATGCTAATTGCAATGTCCTGGGTTCATTATTATAATTAGAAATTAAACAAAAATCTGAGATAAAACAGTAGGATTTAGAGAGATGTAGAGGGAGCTAGCATAGGGAAATGAAAAAAGAAAATATTTTTCTTTCTTCTTTATAAACAATGAAAGTGTTCTCAGGTATTACTTGTATAAAACTGAAATCATTGCTAGAAACTTTAGATAAAAAAATCAGAAGAGCTCCTTCCCTCAGGCCTGTAAGAGTCTACTCAAAGATACAAACACAAAGGACACTGGGGCGGTGTGGTGGGTGCTGGGTGAGGTGTCAGCCCCAGGTGCAGTGGGGGTGGGGGACGGCGGCCTGCTCCTTCTGGCCTTCTGTGTAGGAGAGTGGCCTTTGGTCGGCAGACTTCCAAAGACAGGTAGGTATTTGTCTGGAGGAAGGCCAGTGTAGGGCCTGGAGACCACACCAGTCAAAACCTTCCACTTTATTTCCAGCGGCTCAGCTGCAATATATTCAAAACACACTTAACTCAAATAATACCATGAAATATGAGGGGGGAAGAAGTCTTTTAAAGACCCCTTTGAAAACAGTTGATAAAATAACTAAACTAAACGTCAAGGAATACTAAAGCCCTAAAGCTTATACACATACACAAAGTGATCTAAAACAGAAGTGGGGTGTGCCAGACCCCACAAGCTGGTTCCAGGGTTATTTCCACACAGTTGTTAGGCACAGCCAAACAGAATGACTGCACAGAACTCCTCAAAGGATCCGCTGCGTGAGTTGGAATGATTTTTAATCAGCATATATTGAAAGTCAGCATATACATCTGCAGCTCTTGGAAGGGTGTTGAGATGTTTGTTCTCTTAATTCTTTCAGTTTACACTATTAATTTGCTCTGCAAACCGTTTATTCAGAGTTCAAGCAGAAGAAGCTTAACTCAACCCTTGTCTGAATTCCACATGGGTGGGGTTTAAATGAGGGGTCTACCATGGAGTCAAGACATTTATCTGAGCCAACTTTTTGTTAACCCCACAAGCGGAGGAGGAGGAGGCAGAGAGTGCTGAAAGCACTCTGCTTTCTCCACAGGGAAGCCAGCATGGAATTTTTCTTCTCACCATCCTAGTTGCCTTTCATGGTCTTTCTCCCCCTTTAGATAAAACAAGAAAGCCAATTGCAGTCTGTTGCTCCCAGTGGCTAGAAAGACAGATGAAAAGAGCTGAAGCACAGGACCAGTCATTCCCAAGAACTGCAGTGCAGGCACAACTCCTCCCAGGAATCCTGGCAGCATCTCCACCCCGCCCCCCATGTCTAGGCTGGGCAAGGGAATAGCAGGCCTCAGAACAGGGTCATTGTCAAGATAAGCCTTCAGAGACAAGTTAGGGACAGCAGCTCCTCTTTAGCCTTGAGATCTGCCAATCCAGATGTAACATCTTTGTTCAGAAAGTGTTGAACCCTGGGGTCAAAGGCAGTCTTTGAAGCCCTTCAGCTGGGACTTCAATCTTATCTCTGTCGCTTGGCATGAGTATCACTTTGGACAAGTCACTTAACTTCTCTGGGCCTCATTTTCTCATCTGTAAAATGGATGGGATCGTAGTTACAAGGGTTAAATGAGTTCATATGTACAAAATATTTAGGGTAATTTAAAAAATTGTCTGTGTGTGTTGGCAGACCCCAATCATTTCTTCCAGCAGGTCAACTTAACATCTCCAAGTCTCCCCAAGAGCAGCCTTCATTCAACATTCTCACTGCTATATCACCATAGAGACATTCATCACATGGTGTCATTTGTTGTTGCGTTGTTATTCTGTGAGCCTTTCTCACAAGACTGGGAGCACTTTAGGGGTAGGGCCAGGTCACTTGTGGTTTTGTCCCTATCATCTAGTATAATATGTAGCAAAAAAAGAGAGAGAGAAAGAAAGATAGATAGATAGATAGATAGATAGATAGATAGATAGATAGATGGATCAGGAACTCAGTGGGAGCCTTTGAATTAATCCCTTTTGAGGTTTAGTTCTGAGCGTGGCAGTGGTCTGGCCAGGGTCCCAGTGGCTCTTTTCTGAGGTCAGCGACCATATCCCATTGTCAGGGGCATCTGTGAGTGGTGAGGGAGGTCAGGACAGCACACAATAGACACAGAATATCTCCACCAGTTTCACCAAGTCCTGAGGAGTAGTGGAAAAAGTGCCGAAAAAGTTACGGCTGATAGACTCCCATTTTTGTTTAAGGTGCTTGAGAAATGGGTGACCTGGAGAAGCCTGTGCAGGAACTGAACCTTATAGGACAGAGGAAACTGCAGGTGTGATTAAACCAAAGACCCTGGCTTGGGCAGCTGTTTCAAGTGGACATAATGTCATCATGGAGGTCCTTATAGGAAAGAAAAGAGGGAGATACAGAGTCGGAGAAAGATACATGCTTGCAGAAGTGGAGGTCAGAGGGAGAAAGATGAGATGCTCACCCATTACGGCTCGTGAGATGCCTCTCGATGCTGGGAAAGCAGAAGAAATAGATGATCCATACAGCGCCCAGATGGATAGCAGCACTGCCGGTGTTTTAACTTCGTGACTTTTGATCTCTAGAATTGTGACAATAATGAATCTGGGTTAATTACCTTATGGTAATTTGTTACAGCAACAATAGGAAACTAGTAAAATAGGTATTACTCAAGTGGGTAGGAATGCCCTCCAGTAGGCCTTGTCCATTTCTTTCTTAAGAAAAAAAAAAAAAAGCAAATAGCTCATTTCCAAGATTTTACTCTTCCAAATTGAAATCTCAAGATGGTGGGTTGGAGGCACACATTGTAGTTGATAGGAAGTATCAGCTATCTCTTACTCACTTTAGAACTCAGGACCATCCTTCTACATTCTGGATGTTTACTTTCCCTCAGTCCCTCCTGTACACATTCATAAAAGGCATGAAATATGGCTTCACTGTTCATGCTCGGCCTCAAAACCATTCAGTGGTTCCAACCAAAAAGAAAGGCCTTAAACATCAGGTTCTGCCAGGTGTGGTGGCTCACACATGTAACCCCAGTCCTCAGGAGGCAGAAGCAGGAGGATGGTAGTGAGTTCAAGGCTTGCCTGGGCTACATAATGAGTTCAGAGCCAGTTTGAACTACAAAGCTAGACCCTGTCTCAAAAACTTAAAAACAAACAAACAAAAAAAAAAAAAACCAGGCCCTAATTACTTTTCTAGACTCACCTTTCATTCTTTCCACCCCTCCCCCACTTTACATTCCCATTCACATCAAGCTACCCCTTCTCTCCTGACCGGGCCCTGGGTGGCCCAGTCCCTCTTCCCGGTCACTTAGGCTGTCCCTCCTTCCTCTTCTTCCTGCACAAAGCAGAGACCATGGATCTGCCTGTAGTTTCCAGCACCTGCCCAGAGTCCAGTGTACATTCTTCCTCATACAGTGTCTGTTGTCCTACAACATAGGCACAGTGAGGTGAGGAATGACATTATCAATGCACTGATACTGTACGATACTATCTTAATAATAACATATTAATCTCTTCACCTTCCACGACTCTACGTGAGTATGTACACACATATGGCCATACACACAGTAGTGAATAAATGCTGAAAAAATGAATGTGGATTGGAGTCAGACATGACAGAGCTTTGTGGGAACAAGTATCTACACATCACGAACGTCTGTTTCACTCTGCCAAGGAGAAAAAGGTGGTTTTAGGCAAGGTGCTGAACATCTATGCGCTACAGAGCTTTCATCTGTAAACTGGGAAGAACAGTATCTCCCTTAATGAGTTGATTATTGTAATGTGTAACAGTCATTGGTACAGAACAAGCACTGTACATGTCAGCAACGGTATTTATTGTTATTCTACTATGTAAGCTGTGCCCGTGTGGGCTTGACCCTCACCCCGTAGTAGCTCGGTCTCCTCATCTTACCATGGTATGGCCCATACTTTCAGAGTTATCTTCCAGGTTACATTTCATTTCTACAGGTGAGAAAAAGATTTTATGGTAAAATGTTTATTGACACAAAAGGATTAGGCAGATATTTAGCCATCTCAATCTTGTCTGGATTTTACCTCCCCGTTTATCTTCCACCAGCACCCATTGTCCCCCATCACTGAAACTCAATCCCCTGAAGTTAATGACAATTAACACTGATGATATAATTTTCCAAAAATTATAATTTTTAAAGAGAGTTAACTTCTAAGCATTTTCCTTGCACAGGACATACACCGCAGTGGACTCACCCGTGTCAGAATACCCACTTCGAGGCCAGCCGCTGGGTATGTCTTGTTACTATTCTTGTTGTTTCACATGAGACTGGACATCAGACTCAAAACTGAGACAGGGTGGGAACTTTGTCAAGTTCAAGTCATCTCCGCGGCACCCTGGCTTCACCTTGTTTTTAATGAGCTGGCGCGCTCCTTTGACACTGGCTGGAGTGAACTTGAATCTGACCCTTAGTCCTGAAACAATGCCTCCCACCTTTGTTGAAGCCCAGAGAGCTTTTCTGTGCAAAAGCCAGTGTGTCTTAACAAATGACATTCCACACATTTTCTCAACCCAGGCTCCAGCCTCAGCGGGATTCCACTGCATTCTTGGCAGCCGGCTCCTCTCCTTTGGCAGGAGGTCAGCCTGGGGCCACTGGGGTCAGGGAACCTCCACAGGCTGCCCCAGCCTCCGAAGAGGACAATGTGAGCCCCCACCACAGTCTTTCTTGCTTCAGCAGCCAGGGCTTGTGTATCTGTGTGACTGCCCAGTGATAGGGGCTCCGGCCTGTGGCCTGCCCTGCCCGCGAAGGGACAGGCCAGACTGTGCTGGAGTCAGAGAAGGGAGCCAGGGATGGTCTCATTTTCATTTTGGTCTGAAGGAGAGGCTTCTGAGGGAGGGGGTTGCAGCGGTTGCCCTTCCTTGGGAAGTTCTTTCAGGCAACACATGCTGGGGCCAGGCAGTGAGCAGGCAAGCATCACTGCCCTGGGGTCCTGAGCACAGTAGACCTCCTTGTAAGGGAGTGATAGCCATCAAGAGGCCTTGGCAGGATGAAAATAGTACAAACAGAGCTTAGGGTTGGGTAGAGAGATTATGGCTGACTTTCCTCATCTTCTTATCGGCTCTATATTTTCTCATCCGGACTAACAATGAGCATTTTACAACCCCACTCTTCCGGGTTGCTTCCCATGCTGTAGCCTAGGTAAGTAACACTTCGCACAGACAAAACAAGGATCAAGGCTTTTCGTCCAGAAGGTCTCTGAAAGAAAGGCACAACTGTGTGTGGAGTGGTCTGGTGTGGGAATTGGGGAAGTCTCCCACATACTACAGTGCCGGGCATGGTGGCTCACGCCTGTAATCCCAGTATTCGGAAGGCAGAGGCAGGAGGATTGCTGTGATGTGAGTTGTTGGAGGCTGAGCTCAGGGCCAGCCTGAACCACAAAGTGGTTTTTTGAGACCCTGTCTCAAAAAAAATATATATTGGTTACATGGGCTGGGGATTTAGCTCAGTGCTTCCAGTGCATGTCTTGCAAATGCAAGGGCCTGGGTTTGATCCCCAGCAACCACATACAACAACGGTGGATGTGGATACTCACGCCCACCAGCAATCAGTACCACATACCACAGTGGAGGGCATGATAGCTCACGCCTGTAATCTCAGTAAGCGGATTGCTGTGAGTTCAAGGCTGAGCTCAGGGCCAGCCTGAGCTATAAAAGTAAGACCCTGTCTCAAAAAAAAAAAAAAAATTTGGTTACATGTGGAAATGATAACATTTGGCATCTATTGGGTCAAAGAAACTATATCACTAAAATTAAGTTCACCTGTTTCTTTTGTTTTTCCTTTTTTAATGTAGCAACTCAAAAATTTCAATTACACATGTGGCACGCACCACATTTCTGTTGGCCAGCACTGAGGTGTACACTCACTTGAGAGCATCTTAAATTTCCCCATTGAGCTATCGCTAAGGGCTTGTGCAAGTACCATGGAAAGGGGTAGAAAAGATGATGCAAAGTGTGATCTGAAGCAGCCTGCTCTAGGCATGGGGTTTCTTTGAAATCTCATATTTTTAGTTTTAAAATGCTCACATGCTCTTTAATATAAAAATAACAGGTCTAAAAACAAAACTTTTTTAAAGTTCTCCCTCAGCTTCCATTGTCTAACTCCAGTCTGTAAGTAAGAAGTCAGTGTTGGGCCAGGGATTTAGCTCAGTGGTTCCAGTGTCTGGGTTCAATCCTGGGCGTGGTGAAGCACCCCTGTAATCCACAGCACTCAGGAGGCAGAAGCAGGAGGATTGCTGTGAGTTCAACGCTGAGCTCAGGGCCAGACTGAACTACAAAAGCGAGAACTTGTCTCAAACAAAAAAAGTCAATATTTCTCCTGTGCTTTCTAGCTCCATTTTGCCCCCAGCATGGCACTGGGGACCTGGCAAGCACAAGCAAGCGGTGACTGCTACCAGGGCCACTCGGTCTTCAGTTTCTACAGGAGGCTCCTGAGTTCCTAACTGCCACATGTTTGCTTTTGTACTGAGGGTCTCCACTTTGCTCTCTCCTACTCCTTAAAGTTCCCAAGACCATGGGAGTGGAGTGGACCAGGCAAAAAGATTCGAGCCAACTTTTCTCTCTGTTTTGTAGCCCCACAGAGCTGTGCATACAGGTGCTCTGTAAATACTTGCCATTTTGAATAGTTTAGTAGCCAGAACTGGGGGCCCAACCCTCCTCTTACAGTCAGGCCATACCTCCTGCTGCTATGAGCAATGTGAAAAGGGCTTTCAAAATGGTCCTGTTTTGAAAATCAACTAGGAAAGAAAGCTACCTCCATCCCTTTGGAGGAGGATGGACAAGGCAGAAACCAAATAATAAATCCACAGAGAGTGAAGAATTCAATTTGGAATGAGTACAGTTCAGATCATAGCGTAGTGCCTCATCACTCCAGTAGAAGGTGACCTTTCATGGTGCATCCCAATCAGCAGGGTCAGTGAGGGACAATCACTTGCTAGGCATATTCCACATTTCTCTCTAAGAATCCTGTGTGAGCACCCAGTGAACCTGGCCAGTGATACCTGTTCCCTCTTTAATGTCAACTGGACAATTCTAAGAGCCTTTGAACCTTAAAGATGTCCACAACAGGGGCCAGGGATTTAGTTCAGTGGTTCCGGTGCCTGTCTTATAGAACAAGGGCTTGGGTTTGATCCCTGGTAACCACATACAACGATATTGGGAGTGGAGACTCACACCCACTAGCAATCAGTACCACATACCACAGTGCCAGCGTGGTGGCTCAGGCCTGTAATCCCAGCACTCAGGAGGCAGAGACAGAAGGTTTGCTGTTATGTGAGTTTGAGGCTGAGCTCAGGGCCAGCCTGAACTATTAAAAAAAAGTGAGACCCTGTCTAAAAAAAAAAGGATATCAACAACATCCAGCCCTGGGCTACCAGCAAGGCTCTATCCTCCGCAGAGGAATCTCACAACTCATTCTCAAGCATCTCCTCAGAAGTTACAAATATTTTATTTCTGGTTGATATGGTAACCAGTCTTTGATAAACCTCCTCAGATGATTGAGGCCCTGCCCCATCTGCTCCAGGCCATCAGTAGAGGGACCTTGAGTGGGAGCTGGTACAAGGCAGGCAGGGTAAGGGAGTTGTTTCTCTGAACAGGAAAACCGGGCCCCTGAGATCCTCCCTCTTCTTTGGAAGACTTTGGAAGGAGGGCACAGGGAGCTGCTTGTCTGTACAGAGTTAGCTCGAGGCTCAAGAGAGGACACCCTGTGAGCAGGCTCTCTGGGTCAGAACAGACCCACTCGGCTGTTCCGAGCACCTAGAAAGTCCTAAGGGAGTCTCCCCGGCTTAAGGAGCTTCAGCCAGCAGACCTCGTTCCTAGGCAGGTGGGAGTTTAAAGCCTGCTCAGCACGCTTCCTGGGAGATAAACAAATGGAGATGCTTCCGGATCAATCTCTCTCCTTTCCGGTTAACAGAAAGCAAACTTGAAACTGCCAAAGAGAACCCAAGTGGCATCTGTGCAGAGTGATTGCAAATAGGCAGCTGCCTTTTTCCTGTAACAGGAAGTGTCATGGTGTTCATGCTGCTTCAGTAATTCCTGTGGATGTAGCCGAGCTCAGCTTGCTCACATTTCTGGGAAATGAAGTGCTTCGGGTGTAATCCCAGGACATGCAAAGTGGAGGGGGTTTTGCTAGCAGCAGTCGCTTTGCTGCCCAAGTGAAGAAATGGAAGCTCAAAGAGGGAGCAATCATTTGCTCATCTCACAGCAAATTAGTATACAAGCCAAGAGGGAATCCAGTTCTCCGAGCTCAGCAGGTATTTTAGAGCACTTACTATGTGCCTCACACTGTTCCTGGCACTGGGGATACAAAAACAAGTAAGACAGCCATGGACTCTGCTCTCTCGAAGCTTCCCATCTGTTCTCTGCAGCTTTGTAATGGAGCACGCACTAATCCCAATGAAGCCTAGCAGAATATTTGGGGCCCAATTTCCACCAGCAGGTGGGGCCTAAAATTAGGTCTGCTGCCCTGTGGCTTGGGTCAGTCCCTGAGCACAAGCATGCTTGTCCAGCTGCACCCTTCACCTTCAGCTTCTCACCATTCATCAGCGAGTACTTGCTGAGCTACTTCTCTGTGTGTGTCAAGTGTCTCCCTAGACACTGGGGCTACTACCATGAATAAAGCAGAAGTGGGTCCCTCCCCTCTGGAGTTCATAATCTAAGCCTTACTCATCTCTCCTTTCCCTGTCTGTCCCTCTCCCTCTCCCTGTCCCTCTCCTGCTCTCCATCTCTCTCCTTCTCCTGAATGCGGTGCACAGAATTTCTTGGGCTTTATTGCTCAGTTTAAGAAAATGCACATCCGTGCTCTTGGTCCTTCTCTCCACAGCACCCCAATCCCAAAGGCTCACCTCCACTAGCACAGGTTTTGCAGGTGAAGCAAAACCACTAAGCTGTCCTGGATGCTCATTTTAAGCAGATTTTATGGAGGAAATTATAAAATAAGAGGAACTGATGCAGCACAATTTTTCCTTCTTCCAAACAGGGAATCAACTCGGTCACTATCTCTGCCCCATTCAAATAGCTGGAGAGTTGGGCTTTTTCTCCAGTGCTGTGGCCTAACCTTTGTGAACAGTCCCCAGGTCCCAGCCCCACATGGCTCCCACAGAGCAAAGGACCAGGAGTGATTCTGTCAGGCAGCAAAACCCCAAACTGCAACTAGCAAGACTCTCCACCCACTCAAAAACCATTAACCAACTATAGTCTGTCAACCATTAGGAGAGGAGCTGTCCCTCTCCATAGTACACCTGACTTGGATCCCTATCATCGCCAATCGACGTGAAGTAGGTCAAAGAGGTGCTGACTGTAGTGAACAGGTGAGTTTTTAATTCCTTATTTTGGGTCCCGAGCATGCTTAGAACTTCATGCAAGGTCAAAGCAACAGCCCCCACAAAAGTTGGCTAAACATGTAAGAGGTGGAAAATGTTGATGGTGGAAACTAAATATAAACGCACATATGGGTGGATTCCGGAAACTGCAAAGCAGGGAGCCTGACACTGAGCCCCAGAAAAATTCTGGACTATGGTATCAAACAGGTGGCTTTTGCATTTTTAGAAAAGAATGTGGAGCCTGCCCACTACTGGACTTGAAAAAGTTAAAGAGGAAACTTCCGAGCAGCCAAGGTCAAGAAGAGCTGTTTGGGACTTCCAATCCTAGCTTTTTGAGGGCCCAAACAGCTCTTCTTGACCTTGGCTGATTCCTCGAAAAGCTAGGATTGGAGGTCCCATTTGACCCGGCCATTGCCCTGCTAGGTATATACACACAAGAATTAAAAGACTCATATCTCAGTGACATATGTGCACCCACTTTTATAGCAGCCCAATTTGTGATTGCTACATCTTGGAGACAACCCAAATGTTCATCAACTGGAGACTGGATAAAAAAGCTGTGGTTCTTCTACAGAATGGAGTATTACTCTGCCATAAAAAATGATAGGTTTGAATCATTTCTACTTAAACGGACATACCTTGAGGATATCCTCATGAGTGAAATAAATAGGGCACAGATAGGTACATATTGCATCTTTTCTCTGGTATGAGAAAATAAAGATGTAAATGAGTCCTAGAATTGTATGTTATATATTGTGAAATAGAAAATGCTCAATGTAAAATAGGAAGAAGGGGGAAAAATGATGAGATTGTGACAAAAAAGTAAGGAAACAAATTTTATGTATATGGGGGGGTAGGGTGAGTAGGGCTATGGGAAAAAATGAGAATTAAGTTGTGTCTTATACTGGTACAAATCCCCATTATGGACTGCAATCATGATGCATATATGTAATGTACCAATAAAGATTAAGAAATAAAAAAAAGAAGAAGAGCTGTTTGATGGTGGGAAGGAGGAAAAGCTGAAGTGTTCTTGCTTCTGTAGCAGCACCTGGAGGGGGGTTTTAGTTGAAGACATCATGAAGACAATGAAAAGGCTTGAACATGACTGAATTTACAGCTAGGATTGTACTTTGTAACAATAAGCTTGAAAAAAATGCAAATGACAACCTAGGATAGTTCATAATGAGTGGATGATCCTGACCTTTGTTAAACCACAATGGACATAAGGCCCCAAGAAGCCTTGAGAAGAAAGTCAGCTAAGCTTCACGAGTGACCTTAACGTTGCTTACATTGCAAGCGTAAGCGAAATTTTGTGCTATTTTTTTCTTGCTTGCTTCTTCCTTCCTTTCTTTCTTTCTCTCTTTCTATCTTTCTTTCTTTCTTCTTCTTCTTCTTCTTCTTCTTCTTCTTCTTCTTCTTCTTCTTCTTCTTCTTCTTCTTCTTCTTCTTCTTCCTCTTCTTCTTTTCTCTCTCTCTCTCTCTCTCTCTCTCTCTCTCTCTCTCTCTCTCTCTTTCTGTACTGGAGATCAAACCCAGATCCTCTGCACTGAGCTATATCCCCAGCCCTTTACTCACTTTTTATTTTGAGATAGAGTCTTACCAAGTTGCTAAATTTCTTGAGATTGCAATTCTCTTGCCTCAGCTTCCCAGAGTGCTAGAATTCCAGGCATGCTCTTCCATGCCCAGCTTGAGCTACTTCTTGCAAAAACAGAAAACAAAAACAAACAAAACTTAAATTAGCCAATTGGAAGTGCTTAACAAACTTAAAGTTACATAACTATGTGTTCTTCAATGGGATAAGCCAATAAGGCAACTGTTACGACTGTACCCCAATGATTTCCTTCGCTTTATTGTTATATGAAGGTCTTCTCCATGTGCTCCCATGGTGAAGCTCCCAAAATACTAACAGTTTGGAGTTGCCCAATTCTTAATCCTTGTTTGCCGAGTTAAACTTTTAAAATTTTTATGGTGTCTTGGTTTCCTTTTGAATAACTCTAGTTCCTCTATAACTTACAAAGCTGTGGTGCCCTCTTCTCTAGATTTCTGGTCCAAGAAGTATACTTGGCTTACAAGTAACCAGTATTGATATGTGGTTACCGGGGATCGAACCCGGGTCCTTGTGCTTGCGAGACAGGTGCCGGAACCACTGAGCTAACTCCCTGGCCCCTAACACAGACTTTCAAGCTGAGACACTGGGGTATCAAGAGCTGGGAAGACTGGCCTGATCGTGCTCACATTCCTACTGCCAAGGGGCCCTTGCTTCTTGACATCCCTGGTACTTATCTGCTTGATCTCTATTCCACAAAAAAAGAGGAGCTTACACTTCTTTAGCCCCTCTGTTCTCACTCCAAGTAAACCCCAGGAGAAAACAATACCATAGAGGTATCCATTTCATTCAGAGATCCTGGGAAAACAAATTCTCCGGAGAGCTCATTTCATGTTTCAAGCTGACTCTATCAGACTCACTTTAGGGCTGAAGAAAGTCGGTGTAACAAAATACAATTTGAACATGAATCTTAGCATTCCACTGTAATTATTTATTGTATAGCAGGGCGACGCTCTCAGGAGATTCTTTAGGTCATTTCTGTCATTGACAAATTCAGTACGGAGGAGCTGGAAATGCACAGTACTGGATTCTCTCAAATGGTCTCACAGTCAATGGCATCCCAGGCCCAATGCCCTGGGATAATAAAATCTGAGCACATCATCCCGCTATTGGTTTAGAAGATATTTGGATAATTCTCCTTGAACCTTCGCCCTCCTCAGCACTTATTAGAGAACACTCAAGCAACTAGTTCACTCTGAGTTTAGAAAATAGTCTCTGAGCAGTCAGTGTCCACCCCATCTGAAGAGCTTTGCTCCCTCCGTGCAGCCATGCGATTTGCTAAATGGGATTAAATGGGACACATATGCTTAGTAATCCCAGTTATGTGGTCCAGGTCTAAGAAGGTGCACAGGTTAAGGACACACGCATGTGTTCACCTCTCCCTCTTCCCTGTCTGCTCTTTCCTGGAACTTCTTATGAACAGGTACTTATGTTTTTACGGCCATTTTTCATCAGCAACTTATTTGCCATGGCGTGAAGGAGGGAAGCATTTGTTACAAGATTCTTACGTACTAGGAAAGTTGTGCCTTAAAATACTCTGCCTGGAAAATATTTTCTTTGTCCAAGAAGATGAAGTTGGCCTCAGTTTAAATTCTACAATAATTGGAAAGGGAAAACTCAGTTTATCCTCTTCTAGAATCAGAAAACCTAATAAACTGGATTAAGGCAAAACTTCATTTCTCTTTTCAAAGTTTTGGGATAAAAAAATGGAAGACATCTACTGTACTTGGACCTAATATTTTACTATAATTTCCCTTTACATTTTATTTCTCTAAATGTTCACCTATACATACTACAAATTCCACCTGAATTTAAAAATGGGTGATTAAGGTGCGCACACACACACTCACATACACACACACACACACACACACACACACACACACGGAATGCCTAATTATATGAAGATTTCATTTTGAAACACTATTTAAAAATCTCAAGTGGTCTCATTAACTCATGGCTTAGGTTACTTCTGTGAGTTCAAGCTAGAAAAGCAAACTAGACTTACAGTTTTTACCCACACTTAAGGAAATCTTCCCCAAAGATATATAAAGTTCCTCTCTTCTCATTTTTCTGTCACACGTAATGTAGACTGTCCTGGGGCCTCTGGAATTGCCTGAGCAAAGAGGTGACCTCCAGGTACTGGTTGTGTTGGCTTCACAAGACAACCAACTACACAGTGATCAAAAGGGCCTGCTCTGGTCACTGACTGACAGGAGCAGCACTTCCCAACCGTTTACCAGAGTACCAGAGAGAAGGTGGCCAAAGAATAGTCCCCTAGGGGACACAGTGAAGAGCACCTCCGCAGGGTCCAAGTGTGAAAGTCAAGTGCAGGATGCAGCCAATAGAATAAGCACACATCCCCTTCCAGAGTGAAAGGTATTTAAAGCAATTATCCATCTAACTCAGCAACAGAATTAAAAAGACCCATTTGGTTTTGTGAGTATTTAAGACCCCCAAATGGTCATAAACTAAATGACTTCCAATCTCATATCCCTTGGCTACACAGCTCTGTGGCTCAGCTCCAAGCTCAGACCCACATACTGTGGAGGCAGCAGGGCTATAGTACATAGTAATGGGGTGAGACAGCCGCACAGACTTTGCCTGACTTTTACAGAGGCAAAGCAGTGGAGGTGAACTGCCTGGCTTTGTGACTTAATGCAGAGAACTGCCTCCTCACCGCCGGACACCCAGCACACACCCACCTATAAATTCCTCAGGATTTGTATATATCAGTGATTCCATATTGGCTCCATTCCAGTAATCATTTGAGACCAATAACTATGTAAAACCTTGCAGGTACTTTCCTCAGTTATGCCACTAATCCCAACAACATACAGCCAGATGTGGCCTGACACACTGGAAAATCTCATGGTAAATTTATTCTCTTCATTTTATTCACAACCCTTTAATATAAGCCACATTAAAATCCTGAGCAAGAAAATGGAAAGAGATCCCTTGTTCACGGGTGGGAAGAACCAATATTGTCAAAATAGCTATACTCCCACAATTATATAGATTCAATGCAATCCTCATTGAAATCCCAACAGCATATTTCACAGATTTAAAAAAAAAAATCCAAAAATTCATCTGGAACCACAAAAGTCCTATGTTGCTTTTGTGAAGTGTAGTGGGGTTCCCAGGTGGGGAGGATGAGGTGCGGTCATGACACAGACCCTGGAGAAGGTTTCTGGAACTCTTCCAGCTTTATTTAGGCTTAGTGTGTTTTTATAGCAAGTAGAGGGCGTGGTGAGGGCTGAGAAGGGGTGAGGGTCTATTGGTTTCACCTAGGGTCTTGCCTAATAAGGGAATTCTGTAAGCAGGGGGCTTACTTGGCATGAGCAGGGTTAGGGTGGTGGTGAGGCCATGAGTGAGAGACAAAGAAGGGCAGGGGTGTCAAGAAGGCCACTAACAAGGCTCAATGCATGGGCTCAAGTGGGCTCAAGCCCCTAAGGATCTTTGAGTCTGTAGGGAGCCAAGTCTCACCCATCAGGCTCAGGAAATAGGCATGTGGTGCACTTGTCCTAGCCAAATTTGAGCCTCTCCCTTAGTCCTAGAATAGCAAAAGCAATTTTAGTCAACAAGGATATGGTGAGGTGTATTATGATTCCCAACTTGAAACTGTACTATAAAGCCACTGTGATAAAAACTCCATGGAACTGGCAAAGTAACAGACCTGAGGATCAGTGGAGTAGATTAGAAGATATAGAGACAATTCCCGATGTACCAGGCTACCTCATCTTTGACAAAGGACCCTTAATGGAGGAAAGATAGCCTCTTTAACAAATGGTGCTGGAAAAAACTAGGTTTTAACCTGCCAAAGACTAATCTATCTCTTTCACCATGTACTAAACTGAAATCAAAGTAGATTAGAGACCTAAATATTAAAACAGAAACACTAAACCTGATGCAAAACAGATTAGGCAGAACTCTTGAAGATATTGGCTTAGGGAAAGACTTTATGAAGAAAACCTCTATAACATGAGAATTGGCAGAAGAAATCAACAAATGGAATCTTATCCTATTAAAAAGCTTCTGCATAGCAAAGGAAACCACCAACAGAGCAAAAAGGCAACCAAAAATATGGGAAAGAATCTTTACCAGCTATTCCTCAGACAAAGGGCTGAGGAATATATATATAGTTTTATATATATATATATATATATATATATATATAGTTATAGTTATATAGTTATATATATAGAATATATTCTATATCTAGAATATATAAAGAACTTAAAATATCAGCCCCCCCAAAAAAATTTAAAGACCCAATTCAAGAATGGGTATCTCAAATGAAGAGACACTTTTCAGATGAAGAGTTAAAAGTAGCTAAAAGCATATGATGAAATGCTCAACATCACTGGTCATTCAAGAGATGCAGATGAAAACAACACTGAGATTTCATCTCACTCCACAAAGAGTGGCTGCAATCTCGAAGTTAGCCACCAACAAATACTGGAGAGGCTGCAGAGAAAAGGGTACCCTTCTCCACTTTTGGTGGGAGTGTAGACTGTTGCATCCACTGTGGAAATCAGTGTGAAGATTCCTCTAACAACTAGGTTAGAGGTCCCATTTGACCCTGCTATGCCTCTGCTCGGTATATATTTGAAAGAATTAGAATATTCATATCACAGCATCACATGTGCACCCATGTTTACAGCAGCTCAGTTTGTGATTGCTAAATCTTGGAAACAACCAAAATGCCTCTCTACTGGAGACTGGATAAAGAAGATGTCATTCTTCTCTAAAATGGAGTATCACTCTGCCATAAAAAATGATAAGTTTGAATCATTTATACTCAAATGGATGCACCTTGAGGACATACTCATAAGTGAAATAAATAGATCACAGATGTGTAAATATCATATCTTTTCTCTGGTATGAGAAAATGAAGATGTAAATGAGTTCTAGAATATATAGTAGATATTGTGAAATAGAAAATATTTAAAAGGAAAGAGAGTATAGGGATAAGTAATGGGGAAAAATAATGTGAAGGCAGTAATAAAGGAAAAGAGCTTATGTATACAGCGGCTGGGGATTGTAGGGTGGGTAAGGGAATGGGAAAAAAATGAGAATTAAGTCAAGTCATAAACTAGTATAGATCTCAATGTTGAGTGCAATTATGAAGTGTACATATAATGTATCAGTAAAGATTCAAAATAAAAAGTCCTGAGCCCAGGACTTGGGGACTAGCTTGGGGAAGAGAGTCTGATATGGTCACAGGGGAAAAAAAGTGATGATAACACTAAGATCTACTCATGATTCTCACTGCCCTCCAACAGTGTTTAATTAATACCATCCACTAAGTGGTCTTAAAATCACTGCAATTTAGATCTAGTGAAGATCTTAGGAATCATATTTTAACGCCCACTCATTACCTAAACATAGCAGTTTCCTTGCTCTGAATGCAGCTTCTGGAGTAGGAGTGGTGGTTGAAGGCATACCCCCTCTTCCGGTCTGTCTGAGTCCTGCCCCCACCCAGGGGACCAGCACACCCACTGCTCCAACCCAGAAAGTCAGTTAAGTCCCACACCAACCAATCATAGCCAATGTATAATGAAGAGGGTTGGTTTTCAAAAAATAACAAGAATGGTCAAATATTAAAAATTAAGTTACTGAGGCTAGTAGAGGGTATTGTGGGTTACTAGATATATCAATAGAATAAATTTTGCTTATAAGTAGCAAGCCTTGAACAGATTACTTTTTGGCTTTTTGTTATTGTTTGTTGTTTTGAAACAAGGTCTCTGTGGAGTTCAGGCTGGGTTTAAACTGGTGGTGATCCTCCTGCTATTTGTGTTCCTCCTCAGTACTGAGATTAGAAGTTTGCATACTAGCTTTGGTTTAATTTTGGACTGCACTTGAAAATAATCCTCAGAGTAAAAAAAGAAGAAATGGTTCGCATAGAAAAGGTAAAGAAGTTACATTTTTAAATTTTTTTCTATATTGAGTTTATTGGTACATTCTGTACATACACTATGATTGCATTCAATACTAAGAATTTGTACCTGTACACAACACATCTTGATTCTCATTTTTTCCCATTCCCTTGCCCTCTCTACAACACCCACCCCCTATGTACATAAGGTTTGATTCCTTTCTTTTCTATCAAGTTCTTTTTCTTTTCCTTCTTTAATTTCCCCTACACATCCTTCCCTTTTTCCTTTTGCACATTTCCTTTCTATTTCCCATTACCTGGCATACATTTTGGCATTCATTTATACCTTTGATGTTTCATACTACAGAAAAGATATGGTATATACAGATCTGTGTCCTATTTATTTCACTTACAAGTATGGCCTCAAGGTACATCCATTTGAGTACAAATTATTCAAATTTATCATTATTTGTGGCTGAGTAATACTCTATTTTATTTAAAAATACATTTTAAAAGATAATAAGCAGCTGTTGGTTGATAAGCAAGCTAATCTACTCTTTTATCTGGTTGTTTCTGTTTCTGCCTCTGCCTCTGTATGTCTCTCTTCTCTGTGTCTGTCTGTCTGTCTGTCTCTCCCTCTGCTATGGAAAGGATGAATAAATGCACTAAGAAATAAACAAGTGTATTTATTCTACTTTTACCCCTACTAAATTACAGCAAGCTTTTAAAAAACAATCTAAAAAAGCCTACCTTATGCCACTTGCTGGGGAAAAATAACCAACACCCACAACTTAAAGGAGGAACTTATTAAGTTAACTTAATTTCCTTATTAAGCCAAACTTATTTTGGCTCATGGTTTCAGAAGGTCTAGTCCACACTTGGTTGGTTCAAGGCAGAAACATGGTGGAAGGGCATGGCAGAGGAAATCTTCTCACTTCATGGCAGCCAAGAAGCAGAGAAAGAGATGGAGCCAGAAACAAGAATCCACCCTTCCAGATCACACTCCCAGTGACCCACCTGCTCCACCTGGGCCCCACCTCCACATTCAGTTATAAACTCAGCATGGACTGACTAATGCTGTGGTGACTATAATGCCCCCATGATCCAATTACTTTTCAAAAGCCCCACCTCTGAACACATGTGAGTGTTGGGGCTATTGTAGGTCTAAATTATAACAGCCCAGTAGACTCTGTTTTATCTCTTCCATGTGCCCCCGTGGTGCCTGGCATATATCTGGTTCTTGCAATAATTTTTGCAGCTACTTCATCACTTGTCCCCATGGAGCTTGGGGCACATATGCTGACAGGTTAGATACTGAGCTCCTTGCTATTCATAAGAGTGGTTCCATTTCTTTCTGTGGCGGAGTAGAGTCTGTGGCTCCACACCAGCCCCCATCCCTAGTGACCCTCAGGAAGCTCTCTCCAGAATAGAGGCTTCAGTAGGCCTTATCCGTAGAGGGCAGCCAAGCCCACAGAAGGACTGAAGCTTTGGAGACAGAAAAGTACTGTGGGCCTCAGAAGGTCCATTTTCCAGAGCAGGCAAAAGCCCAAACAACACCTGTTTTCAATATGAGCATCTCCATTCCCAAACACACATTTTTGCTTATCCCTCAAACTAGGCTGAATGCTGAAGCGGCCTTCAGTTCCACACCAGCCTAGCCCTCTCAGAGCAAGATCTGCCTTATCCAGCTTGCCTGGCCCATGGGGAGCCATTGGTCCCACTCATAGTGCCCTCGGTCCTGAATGTTCACTCAGCGTATCTGCTCTGCAAATAGCCATCCGGCATGTCCAGCCTTTGCACAAGACTCTTGCTTGTCATTAACATAGTGAGTTGGTGGGAAGAGCCATGCTTTGCCTCAGGGGAAGAGCCAAAAGCATAGACAAATGGAAACTATTGTCTTCTTGGCAAGTCATAACAAGGTTCTGGAGACTGTTTCAGTGGCACATTCTCTTGAGGATGTGAGACAGTCCTGTGGCTGGTGTTTTTCAGAGCTAATTAGTGACTTGGGCAACTTGGAAGCATCCTTCCCTTCCTTTCCAGCCCTGTTCAAATGCCCAGATGATGATTGCTTCAGCTTGGAGCTTAGCACCAGGTTAAAATGCAGACTCTCCCTGAGGGAACCAGATGGCCACGGTTCCCAGGCCTGTGGACTGGAAAAGAACTTGGAGACTGAGGCCACCTGGAGCCCACCTGGCTTTCCTCACAGGTCTTCCCGGCACCGACGCTGGATTTCATACAAACCTCAAGATTCTGGGAAAAGTGAGGCTTCTTCTGGTGGCCTAATTACATTGTGGCAGATATCACTGTTACTCAAAGAGCAGTTCCCAGGCCAGTAGTGAGAAATGAATGCACAGACCTTTCCCCAAACCTACTGAGCCAGATCGGCATTTTTTTAAAGATTTCTAGATTAAAACTTGAGCTTTAAAAATACAATGGACTCTAAGAGACCTGGGTTCAAACTCTGGATCTAAAGGCTAGGGATATAGCTCAGTGGTAGGATATAGGATGTGCTTAGCATGCACAAGGCCCTGGCACCATCTCTGGCACCACCACCAGCACCACAAGATTCACCAGCACAACACACTCTGGATCAATTGTGATCTTGAGAAGGCATTAAATTTTATGAACCTCAGGGTGGAGCATAGAGATGATATTCCTTGTCTGATAGGGTTATTACAAAAGTAAATGATTGGTTCCATTAGAGCTTAGTGTCCCAGACACAGCAAATAGAGGCTAAGAAGCAGCCATTATTACTTAGCTGCTGGCTCATAATCACATTCCTTTCCTCTTTCTCCTCCTTAGGAGTAAAATGGCAGGGGAAGTCCACCCACAAGTCAAACTTAAATGGAAAAGGTAAACTCAAACACAAACATCAATTCAAAGAACTCTTTTTATCCTTTTCACTCTCTGCTAACTACAAAGAAGGTGTTTTTTTTTTTTTTAAATCTGAGTTTCAGAATCTGTAGGAGATTGTGCAGATTTTTGTATGATTAATCTAGTCACACCAGCGATGATTGCCAGAGAAGTATGTCATGGGTGACAAGATGACAGAGCCTAACCTTTAAGGAAGCTAGATAACAGCTAATGATATGACTTATCATCAAACTAATAGGGCTTCTTTTCATAGCTTCACATCAGCCACTATGAGTCTATACAACCAGAAGATTGATGCTCTTGACAAAAGAACAGAACTGGCACCCCCCAAGGAGTGCTGGCTGCTTCCAGGGAGCCATGGACTCCATGGGACGCCACTGACTGGCTGGAACCATATGGCCACACTTATGTGACTTGAAGTGAAGCAGGATTTAAAGAAAAACAAGTTCTTAATTTTGGGCAGTGCCCCTCCCCATAGCTGTATGTCTTTGTTCTGGTAAAGATAAAATTGACAACTATGTCCTATTAAAAAAAAGTTTATGTCATCTTATTCTCACAAAATTCCCAAGGCTCTGTTTTCTTTCAAGGCTAAATTACAAAACTGTCTGCTCTTGGCCTATTGCATGTTAACTTACTGACTTTATCAGGAAGACTGACCCCTTTGACCAAATGTATAAAACTGGAACCTTTCCTTTGTTCTCCACTCAGTTTTTTGGACAGGAGTCCAACGGAGGCAAGGTGCACCTAATAAAGTCCTCCTGACTATCACTGGTTTCCTCTGTCTCCTGGAATTCTGCAACAGAAATACTGGCTTCAGATCAGCCTTGGGAACCCATTTTTTTGACACTAGGAAGTCCCTCCTGTTCTTTCACAGCCTCATATCATTTCTCAACCAAATCATCCATATTGAGACTGAGGGAACCTTGTTGGGAACTTGGTCCTCCTGACACTTACACTACATATAAAAAGATTTGATGGCTGGCAGATTCCTTTGGCCTGTGCTCTAGACTTTGTCTCTATTAATATCTGGCTGTTTAAAAAATTCTATCCATGGCTATAGGCTGGAGAAGTGCTGAGACAGAGGAAACTCCAAGTATGTGTAGGGCAGGAAAGTGTTCCTCATGGAAGTACAAGAGGTGAAAATCCTAAGACTTGAAAGTAACTGACTAGAATCCAGGACTCAGGTGAATCTGAGCTCTTTCCTGAGGTCTGCTCAGGCAGTGATGATTCATGTAGTTGGAGAAGAATGAAGTCAAATTGTCCCCTGATGTCTATTATAACCCCACCCACCCCAGGACACTGCCTCCGGATGTTACACAACAGTCACTGTCACCACGCCCCTAAATGGTCATGGCCAATGTGGGAGCATTGTTATTCTCCATTCATTTGGATCCATATGAGCAAACCAAAAGCACCATCTGTGTCTTGCTGTAGTGGCAGCAGGGAAGTGTTACTTTGCTCCCACACGGACAGCCACAAGCACGACTTCTCCATTCTCAGTGGGGAGAGAACACTGGAGGTGGACCCACCTCCAGTGACTACTGTGAAAGCTAATATTGCAAGGCATTTTCTTAAACTAGTTCCCCTTCAAAATGTTAGTTATCGTGTTATACCATGGCCTCTTATCTTGTTAAAATTCAAAATATTCAAGAGCTAGAGGTGTGGCTCAGGGTAGAATAGTTACTTAGCATACACAAGGCCTGAGATTCCACTCTTAGTACCATATACACATATAAAATGTAAAGCATTCAAGCAAACAAACAAAAAATCCAAAGATCTTGATGCACATGAGCCATTTTTTCCCCAGAATTATTTGGTTGTTTATTATTATTTTTTTAAAGTATCCCTTGGCTGTAGAGTTCTTCCCTCGATGGGGAAGGAGACCGGGAGAATGAACGTGGACAGACAATGGTTCTACCAGTAGATGGCTGGTAGCCAACTCTCAGCTGGTGGCTGTAACCTGAAAATAACCCACCAGTTATGACTGGTAATTATTAGATAAATAACTGACAGGACTAAGAGCTGATGGCTCAAAGAAAAAGTTTACTAGGATCTCACAGGCTTATATAATGTACACACACCAGTAGTGACCATAATAGCTGGCCATGGGAAAAGAAGAAGGAAAGTTACCAGAGTAGAAGTAACCATCTCAAGCAGAATACAAAGAGCATCTTGTAAACCCCAAGAACAGAAGGATGAGTTAGCAGAGTATGTAGGGCAGCGCATCACAATCAGTGAGAAGAAGTATAGATGATATCACGACCTGCACATCTCCACAAGCCACTTCTGCCTTGAGTCCCAGCATTCCTGGGATGGATCATGCAGCAGTCACAAACCCTTGAATGACCCCTAACACTTGGCAGTAAATATGAATCTGGAAAAAATTTTTGTTAGAAACTTCTGGGAATGTCCATCTCCAGTGGAAGGGCTGACAGCAACTTCAATGGCTGTGCCATCTACGAACTAAGCAAATGGCACATGTGTGAACATTTTCGAGTTTGTAGAAACTCCTTTCTAATATTTAGAGGTGCTTAGAGATAGAACTCTATCATTAGTAGTGAGATCCCTATCTCTAGAGGTGTTTAAACACTTGTTGGGCAACCACGAGTAAGGACTATGGGGAGGAAAATCAATCATCCAGGATTTAAGATGGAGCTGGATGACCTTTAAAGATCATGGGAATTAGTTGAACCATCTAACGGTGATATGTTGATTTTTACATAGCTTTATACAGGTAGTCCCTGGCTTATAATAGTTCGATTTATGGCTTCTCAACTTCACAGCAGTGCAAGAGCTATACTCATATAGAAACCAAAACGCAAGTTAATTGATGTCTTGGTGCAGGCTAGGGATATGTGGTATGGTTCGTTTTTATCTTTCATTTTTTTATTAGTTTATGTTGGTAATGCAGAACAGTGATGGGGGATATGGTAATTTTTTTAGTGCTGAGCGGTGCCACCAAATTGCAGATCACTAGGGAAAACAATTGACATTCAACAGCACACTGTGTTGCTACTATATCTCACCTAAATTAAGACCTAGTGGGAATCAAATCAGCCTTGAAGACTAGAGATTAAAAATGCCAGTCCATGGGGCCAGGGAGTTAGCGCAGTGTTTCTGGCGCCTGTCTTGCAAGCGCAAGGACCTGGGTTCGATTCCCCGGTAACCACATACCATACTGGGCATGGAGACTCACTCCCAGCAGCAACCAGTACCACATACTACAGTGCCGGGCGTGGTGGCTCACGCCTGTAATCCCAGCACTCAGGAGGCAGAGACAGGAGGATTACTGTGATGTGAGTTTGAAGCTGAGCTCAGGGCCAGCCTGAACCACAAAGTGAGACCCTGTCTCAAAAACAAACAAACAAACAAACAAATGCCAGTCCTAGTTGGCCTACCCTTGCCTTACACAGGCAAGTCCATTTGAGGCACCAAGAAGTGAGAGGATGTTTGCTGGAAGAGGGAACCTCCTGGGAAAAATTTCTTGGCCCTAAAAAGAGAGCTGAGGAAAATAATCACATATTGCTACCAATGGAAAGTGATATGTGAAGATATGTTATCACTATCACAAGACTATTACAGTCATCTTGTGGCCTGAGTAAAGCTATCCAACACATTAAAGTGGACGGAGTTGAAAGATGGAAAGATCTTTGATCCTTTGAAGATTAACAATCCCTGGAACTTCTCTACACTATGGCTTAATTTTTGTTATATGAGATGATAAGCCCCTTACTGTTTAAGTCATTTTGAATGGGATTGACCATAGTTTGCAGCCAAGATCATCTTATCTAATACGGCAGTCTTCACCTAGAACCTTCACGCTGAGCTACATTACCAGCCTTTTTATTTTATGAGACAGGCTCTCCCTGAGTCACTAAGTTGCCCGCACTGGGATGGAACTTATTATTCTCCTGATTCAGGCTTTTAGATTGCTAAGATTATAGGTATGTACTACCATACCTAGGTTGACATGATGGTCTTCGATATGATCTCATGGGAATTTTTCAACCCATGGGGTCTGAGCTAGAAGTTATGGAAAGACTGGACAATGGAAATACTCTGAATCACTCTTTTTTTCCAGCAGTGATCTATAAATCATCCCTAACTTGGTCTTTACATGAATTTCCTTTGTGGAGTGAACATGCTCAGGTGACTCTTTGATCCCTTATAAAATGAGACCCTTTGCACTTGCCTGGGCTTTTCCAGATCCTGGAGTCTGGTGGACACAGTTTAGGATCCATTTAGAAATACTCCCAAAGTACAGCAGGATGTCTGCAATCTGTCTGATTCCTTTCTTCCTAGCATTTCTCTCAAGGTGTCCTGACTGGCTGCTCAGCAGGGCTACAGTCCTGCATCAAAGGTCAGGGGCCAACTCCCTTTGACTGGGCCAATGCTTCTCAAAGTGTAGCCTCATGACCAGCAGCAGCACTTAGGAACTTGGCAGAGATGCAAATTTTCAGGCCTGCCCCATACTCCCTGAATTTGAATCTCTCGTGTCAGCCCTGAGATCTAAGGCTTTCTATCCCTAGGGGACTTTAACACATGCTCAAGTTGGAGAAACAATCATTGCTCTGGACTTCAGCTACAGTGATAACTGCTAAGTGGGGGTGGAGGGTTCCCAAGCTCTAATTGTGTTATTTTGCACTGTGAGGGTCCCAATTTCTTTCTGTAATTATGCTTTAATATTATATTGTGATTATTTGACCTGTCTCAATAGAAGAGCTCCACCAGAGCGAACATCAAATCTACCTCCTTCATTTCTGCACCCTCAGTGCCCAGTAGAGTACCTGGCACACAATAAGGACTGCACTAGTGCTTGTGGAACCCAAGAGGAAGGGCCTTCAGGACCTGCATAGATTTCTGGGTGCCATATTTTGCACCAAATTCACAAATTCCCAAGGTAATTATCTAGTTAAGAGCTTCCAGTTGTAGAACAGATTTTCTTTCTGAACTGGGTATAACTGAGAGTTGACTTTCAGATCTCCTCAGCCCCAGCTCAGCAATGAAGACAACTTCAAATTATTCTACAGTGTGACTATCAGGTAGCTGCCATGCTGAGATGGCATGGATGGACATGTCCCGATGGATGTTTTATTTGTTTTCCCAAAAGTGTCTCAACTGCACAAAACACTAAAGACCCAAGAGGAGGCGTGCAGAGTGTCTGACGTATCTAAGAGGCCCTTTCATCGGCAACACCCCGTCTCTGCTCAGCCCCTGCCATTCTAAGGCCCCTTTGGGTTCTCTGGGAGACTGGGAACCACTGTTGCAAAGCTTCCTCCATTCTTTCTGTCAAGGCTGGATGCAGATATGTTACAGATTTGCGATGTGACCAGGAAAGGACTTTAATTGAGAAAGGGGACAGCACATCCCCAAGCCTGGCTGGAGACAGGCAAAGGAGAGGTGTTCACCTAAGTGTCCTGCTGCCTCTTTGGAGAGATGCCTAGTGTGTGGGATTCCTGTCCCCTGGTTGCAGCAATAGAAAAAAACTAGAAGACAGGCTGGGGATTTAGCTCAGTGGCACCATGCCTGCCTTGCAAGTGTAAGGTCATAAGTTCCATCTCCAGTACCAGGAAAAAAAAAAAAACTGAAAGATGTGGTTTAGGGACAGAGGAAGGTGAAGGGCAGGACAAGGGGACGACTGTAAGTTTCTCCTGTTTGAAAAGTCTGAATCAAAATATGTCACTGTTGGAGATTTACTTTTTTCTTGCCAAGAGTATGCAGGCTTCACGCTGCTGTCTGCTCACTTTCCATAAAACTTCAACCTTAAAGATTTGATCTGAATACAGCTCTCCTTTGTATCTGTGGGGCATGCTGGGTAGACAGCAGCAACAGCCTTCGAAGGCTCCATCCTAACATCCACAGTGCAGAGCCCGGAGAAAGGCTGTTGGAGTACACAGGATGGTGGGCTGTCTGGCAGCCCTCCTTCCTGCTCAGGTTCCTACCTTTGCCCACTGCAGAGAGTGGGGCTCAGAAATGCAGTCACCCTCATCCAAGGGCCTCAGTGGCAATTAAACCTGGTGAGCAAGGCCCTTTAAGACAGCCACTGCTCTGGGCAAAGGCTCCCAGCACCTTGGCTCCCTGAAGGGCAATGCCTCCCTTGGAGCACCAGTCATTCCAGCTCCCCAAAGTACTGCGGGGTACATCTTCCCTTTTGTCCTTGTACACAGTCTGCAGCAGAAAGGCCAGGACCATCCCCACTGAAGGAAGGCCCAGAAAGAAGTCAGGCCGCTGCTTTGCAGTTTTCCAGCAGTGATCTAGGGCAGTGGTGGCGAAACTATGGCACGCGTGCCACAGCGGGCTGTTCATGGTTCACTGGAAGCTCTAAAGGTCACCCATCACTGATTTGGGGTAGCCATGTGGAAACCTGACATTAGCCAACTGGGGCAGGGACAGAGGAACAGGAAGCTTCCCTCCCACCCCTGGTCAGAGTGACACTTCCTTAACTTGATTTGTCTTCGCCTACTCATCCCACAAGCCAGCTGCTACTGCCTGGGAAGCTTTCCCAACTCCTGTGCAATCCCAGACCCCTGGAAACAGACTCTGGGGGACCTTTCTCTGCATGTTTGCCCATAATCAGGAGGCCAGAGCACCTGGCCAGTGTCTGGGGTCTTGGAAATGCCCCTAGGAGCAGAGCTGAGGGGGAGGCAAGGGGTGCAAGCAGTGCTTGCAAATTGGCCAGCCAGACATCAAGGATGTGACAGCCATTGAGATACAGAACTTACACAAAGATCTCTCTGGTATCGTTTTATGGCCACATCCTTTCTTCGATTCCCCATCCCTAATCCCTGACATGTAGTAATATGTTCTCCATCCATAAAAGGTTATAATTTCAGGAATTTGATATAGAGTCATGATTATGTGGCCAGTTTTCATTCAGCATTGTTCTCTTATTGTCCATTTGGGTTGTGTCTCAATAGTCTATTCCCTTTTGTTTGCTGACTAATATGCCATAGTAATATGCAGTTTATTTAACCAATCACCTGTTGAATAATGTCTAGATTTTTCAGCTTGAGATAAAGCAACTTGAGGGAAGGTAAAGCAACAATGAAAAAAAATAGCCAGAAATGTGATGGCAGGTGCAGCAAGAGGACCATTTTAGCACATTTTTAATGCCACTAATTGCAATTCAAACCAGGGTTCCTGAAAAGTACTGCTTGGGTTGGACGGGTTTGTCTCCACCAAAAGTGCCAACCGGAGACTGTTCTGGGATGACTAGATGTACAGGGATAAAAGGGCCCTGAGCCCCTCATGTGCTACAGGGTACAGTGCTGAGCACGGCGTCGGGCCCAAGGACAGCTCCACGGAATCCTTGCCACATACTCGGCCTCATTCATCTTTAACTAGCACCGTGTGTGTCGCACTGTGTCCTGCTCAAGGGCTCACATTAGAGGGGCCCACTTGAGATTTCTTATCAGTACACCTTCGCAGTGCATGATGAACAGACTCAACACAGGCCGTCGGTGCAGATACACAACACATCTGAATTCTTTTTATACCCCCAACATCTCTTGGTCCCCTTCCCATTTGCAACAGATCTATCTCCATTTGCTATTGTCATTCTTTTATTGTGTTTTTACATTTATTTGTATTTTGGGTTTCTCATGTCAGAGAAACCATATGATAGTTAAGCTTTTGTGTTTGATTTCAGTTCACATTATGGATTTACAGTGCAAACATTTTCCTACAAATGACTCGACTTTATCCTTCTTTATAGCAGAGTAGTACACCATTGTATATAAACGCACGAAGAGACAGCCTACAGAATGGTTTTTGCCAGTTATACCTCAAACAGAGGGCTAATATCTAGAATCTATAAAGAACACAGGAAAAAGAGACCTGACTGGAATTTTCAATGGCTTCCCTGGCTTCTGAGGGTATCAGACTTCAGGAGTTCTGTTCTAGGAAACACACCACCTATTGATTTTGAGATATACTTCCTTTCTGCCACCCATACCCATACCACTACCATCCCCAGGTGACATTTATCCCCTCCTTCTCACCTTTCCTCCTGCAATTCCAAAGCAGCCAGTGCTTTACTGGCCATGTCAGGCCAGCGGCAGCACCCCACCACCATGAAGAGGTAATGGTGGGTTCTGTCGGATGCGTAGGGGAAGGGAGCTGGGACCCGTATGCTCAGTTCCTGCTCCTCTCCTGACTCACTGCAGGTCTGCCTTCCCACCAAGGCCACGCGAGCCTGCTCCCCCGGCAAGCAGCCCTGGCCATTTCAATGTGTGCTGCTCTCCTTCGAATGAGCTTAGAATGCACATATTCCACCAGCGTTTCCTGGGCTGCTTTGTCTTCACAGTGGGCTTCCAAGGGGCAGAGACCCACCTTACACATTCTGCCTTGCCCTCCACTGCAGAGACCGGGCACAGGCGTGCCGTGAAATGTACTGCTACCTCGAGTCCTTGGGAGGTTTGGAAGCCCACACATCCAGAGCCAGACCCCTGTTGCCCAAGACTTCACCTTTGCAGTCTGTTTCAGAGTGCCAGAGACCTTTTGATTCCTTGACTGGACATGAGTTATTCTCCAAATGAACTTGCTGGACCAACTGTGTGAGTCACTATCGAGGTTCTGACATGCATACACATGAGCTGATGGCCCAGGGCCCAAGGTGAAACTGAGTGATGAATGCCAGGCCCTGACAGCCACCTCAGCTGCCACCTCCCTCCTGCATACCGCACAAAGTGACCTCTGGAGTCCGGGCGCTTTGGTCACCATCAGTCAACACCATCTTTAGTTTTACCTATCATCTAAGTCACCACTTGTCTTGGCTATTTTTCTTTTGTTGCTGTAACAAAATACCTGACACCCAAAGTTAAAGGGGAAAGGTTTCGTTAGCTCAGAGTTTATAGAGCTTCCAATCCATAGTTGGCTGACTCCAAGGCAGAGGGACACATGGCAGAATGGCAACAGGTCACACCCATGGGACCCAGTAAAGGCAGCAAGAGACCTTAGCAGTGTCTTTCTGCCCCTTTTATCCTATCCAGACTACTGGGACTCAGGCAGCGTAGTGTAGTGGTTCAGTAATCACACACCCCAGCATCACATTCCAGACTCAGCCACCTCTGCAAAAGCCTGTATGAGACTTTGGGGAACATCTAGGCATGAGCCCAACACCACTCACCGAGTAGAGTCAAACTCTTTCTTTGAAATGGACCCATTTACTCATCTAAGATGGCAACTGGTCTTCAGTCCTAGGAATTTCCCCTCCCCACATCCCGGTTCCATGGGTCTGAGACATTTTGCCTTGTAGCTTCCCTTGGCAGACTTGCCTTAGACTTGGAGGTAGCCCCTTGGTCCCTGCTGATCTGGGTGTCTCTCCCCAGAGCCCGTATGAAAGTGGGTGTCCAACCCTAGAATTCACACTGCCCCTTTCCCATGTTGTTCACCAGCTACTTCCTGACAGGAATGCTGGGACAGGCTCAGGAAATGGCAAGTCAAGATCTTGTCTCCCTCAAGCAAGTGTTTTGTCTTAAATGTCTCTTCCACTGTGCCCAGTAAGCTCAATCCAGCAGGAGAAACCTGAGGGTTAGACTTCCCATCTACAGAAGGACCTGGTTATCTCTGCTCTTTGTGGGCGATCTCTGACCTAGGTGTAGTTTCTAAGATGTGATCTTGTTGAGGGCTCTCTAAGCAGTCTGAATTATGTGCACTGGGCCCTACTTAACCTGAGGAGTGTTTGCCTCCACAGAGGCCCAGCTGATTAAACAGCTATGAATTTTACCTACGTAAACTGTGGCCCTTTGCTCAAGTATTCTGTGGCACGTGTCTTCCCAGCACTAAGGATGCCAGGGTACCCCCAGAACCCTTTTCCCAGGGCCACATTGCAGCTGTCCTAGAGGAGGAGGAAAAGATCCATTTAACTTAGTACTGGTTCTTCAAGAACAGGCGTACACTTACAGATGCCATGTCACCCCATGCTCGATGACCCAAGCTCTTTCAGTTTTGAGACTGATGGAATAAGGAGCCGTGGGAAATCAAAAATGCTCGTAGTCATCAAGATCTGTCTCCTGGTGGCCCATCTCCATCATCCACACTCAGGTCCACCAGGCTAACCAGTGCCTCCCCTGGCATTAACCAGACCCTTCCTCGGGACCAGGGCAATTTGACAGGAGGTGAGCTGGACAGACCTTGTCCCTTCCTAAAGATCGGAACACACGGGTAAGACAGAAGGGATCACAACAAAAAAGGAGGATTTAAATCAACAGGCTGATGGCGGAAGAGCCTCTGTTCCCAGTCTGGTTCACGCACGCCTTGTCCTGCAGTGAATTACCTCACTTCTTCGTGAGCTCTGCAGACACCTGTAAGATGAGACAGTGTCTGCTCTGCAGGCTGTGAGGTCAGCAGTGTGGCTCAGCCCTAATGCCGTGCGTGATTCTTCCCACCACACTTCTCAGTCAGGGTATTTATGGTGAATCAACAGCAAATAACCTTTTTCTTTTCCTTTTCACAGTAAAATATCTAAATGAGTGTTCTTTGGTGCCACCAGGACTTGCTGCCAAGTATTCAGAATGGAAACAGGGTAAAAATCATCTTTCTTCCCACTTTAAAAGCAAGGCCAGGGCGAGGGGCACTGAACACCTTTAAAGAAAAATGTACTGAAAGAAGCTCAGAACCCTACTGCACGTATTCAGAAGATCAGCCACTGACCATGATTTTGTCTTTGTGGCTAACCTGGCACCAAATGCCCCTGTGCAATAAGTCACCGTGAACAGCAGGTTATCATCAGCTTTAGGTTATCTGTGCTGATGCAGAAAGGCAAATCCTAGGAAGTGGTAACTCTCAGAAAAGAAATTCTATTTGGGCTCTGGAATGCATTTTATATGTATTTTTTTTTCTTGGCAGACTTACCTTCCTAATTATGTTTCCCTTGGGCTATTATTAAAATTACTCTCCATTCCCCAAATGTACACCACTGACAGCGGGGAAAAGGGAGCCTGTAAGTGACAGGGAAAGGTCTACCTGGAATTAAGTGATAGAAAACACAAAAGTAAATGCATGCGTGTGTAGGCCTGTGCATGCATGTTTGCACACGTGTGCACACATGCGCGTGCACACACACACACACACAGAGTCTTCTAATGCCAGCATGAGAGAAACCTAAGAATTAAGAATAACCTAGAGAGGCAAGGAAGTTGGTACAAAGGCTTCGCCAGAGATCAAATCATAAAACGTAAAACCCTTCCAGGGTCATCATACACACGCATTTTTCTTGTGAATCCATTCAATCTTTTGTCAGCTGTCACCTGGCAGGATTGGTACACAGAGATAATTTTCTTCCCAACAACTTTGTGCTTCCCCCTACCCCCAGTATTCCTATCAGTTATTTAAGAAATGTCAAAAGAAGTCAGGCACGTTGATGTGTGACTATAGTCACTGCTCATTGGGAGGATGAGGCAGGAGGATTGCTTGGACCTAGTTTAAGGCCAGCTTGGGTAATAGAGACCTCATCTTGGGAAAAAAAAGTGGGGTGATGTCAAAAATAGGATGAAATGTACGCTTCATTCCACACATGGACACTCGAGCTGAGAAATAGATTTCTATAGATTTTACTAATTAATAATAAACTTAGAAGTCTCTGCAAACACTGAGCCATAGAAGTTCAACTTTACATAACAATAACCTGAAATGATTATTTGCATATTCAAATAACCCACAGACCACTGGGCCGGTAAATTCACACAGTGACCGGAATCTAGTTACACATTTTACTAATACCCTCGTCTCCACCCTGTACAGTGGCTGCCCCACATGTCTGAGCTTAGGGGAATGTTCTCAGCATCACTGTTCGTGCAAAGAGAATATGTGTACAATCCGGGGCAGAAGAACTCTCAGATACAACCCAAGCGTGACCAGGGAACCGATATGCTGTGTTCTCATCTTTTCCTTTGCTTTGGTCAGTGTCTTCTGCACTGGCCACAATACGAAAACAAACTACCATGACTAAAGCCTCACAAAACTGTGCTCTCTGCAATTGTAGTGTCATAAAGCTGGGCTCCTCCTCACCCTAATCGGTGTCTGTTTCTTGAAGAACAACCTAGGTTAAGGTGGGTTAAAACAAAGTAAAAATCAAATTGTGGAAGCACTGAGAAGCTATGTCTTTAGAATGGGAATCGTAAACTTGCAGGTTTTTATTTTCAGCATCTCCTGTCAGTATATTTTTAAGCAAAACCAAAGAAATAAGATATTACACATCTTAAAGCATCACCTTCCTATAAAAAGGGACTATTTCTATTGATACATGCTTACACAGTGGTATCTTGCTTCATAAAAGCTTTTGTTAGGTTACAAATAGAAGCTTCCAGGAAATTTTTTGTTGTTGTTTGTGAAACCTTAGTCGGGTGCCACATGGCCACAGCTGCCTTTCCCACACAAACACAAACGTGGTCATCTTTTCCAGAATTGTGGAACAAATTAAGTTTGTGAACTAAGGTATCACTGTACATGCAAAAGCAAACTTTGAAAGAAGGCATATGTAAGCAACTAATGCATTTATTTGGGGGCAAATAAGTGGGCAAATGGCTGTAGGAATAGGAAACAAACTCACTACCTTTATATATATATGAGGTTTGGGACAGGAGCCTCTTAACTATATTGCCCAGGCTAGTCTCAAACTTAGAATCATCCTGCCTCAGCCTCTCAAGAAGCTAGATTACATGCCCAATTTATATTTTGATTTTCAAATTCTTTCAATACATTATTTTGTTAAAAACTATACAAATGAATATAATATGCTATTTGCTTTACTGATGGACCTGAATTCCTCTGGCCACATGTTATCTTTCAGATATTCTTCACAGGTATACAGAGTATTTTCAGAAAATTTAGGAGTTAAAAATCAGAAAAACTGAACATGCAAAGTGCACCGTAGAATGCAGTTGAATATTTCTCTCATTAAATTCTAATTTGAAAGAATTTTTTGGTGCTTTTTCTATTGTGCCAAAAAGGATATAAAGTTGTATTTTCTTAACAGGGAGATCAGACACACTGTTCCGACAGACAGGTCATTACCTTGTTACTCTTCAGTGAAGTAAACAGACGGTCTACTGAAGCGAAAGGGAAGGAGAGCTGTGTGTAGCGCCTGGTACATTTATTTTAATTTTGGTTCTGTAATCGCAAATGACAATTTTTACTTCATGTAAATTGTTGTTTCTAACACTCTGAAGTTCAAAAGGACAAGTCATTTCTTTGCAGTTCTTTTTCCTTTATCAAAATAGTAAGTGCTAATTACCATTTTTAAAATAAAACGTAATTCCAAGAGTCAAACTTTTTCCTTAAGAGACAGGGCAGGTGAAGGGGTTGAAAGAAAATAATTTATAAATGACTTTGTAAAACACAACCCCTTCAGGTTCTATTAAGTTCAGAAAAGTTAGGGCTTCTCCTAACAGTTTTTCACTCTACCTCATTCTCCAAACTTGTAAGGTTTTAAAATATTCAACTTGCCTTTATTCATTTTTTTTTTTTTGTGGAGGTGGGGTGAGCCCGCCAGCTGGTTAAGAGCCAAGAGTTATCCAGTCAGACTTGAAAGGAAAAAAATCTATGATTTGTTTATTTCATAGTTCATGTTCAAAAGCAAGAGACAATTTAAATAATAAAAGGGTAACAGGAAAAAATGCATCGAAAGAAAACAAATCAGTAAGCGTTCAGAGGAACCTTCAAGAATATTGAATTCGGAAAATGTTATTGGTTTAGAGAACTTGACTGAAAGAAAACAGCTGGGCAAAATTCAAGGTTTTAAATTAAAAACAATCTACCAAGGTCTATGGGGATAACTCTCTGAGCCGCATTTTGGAGACCAGATTCATTTCTACCAAGTAAAAGTAATAGCAGTCTAAGCTAAAAAGGAAATTCCTCACAACTGAGGTAGTTACTAAGTATCAGCACATTTTCCAAGTTCTCACAAGGCAGCTTAGCTATTTACAACCTATTTTTCCTCATATATAAATGGAGTGCCTTTTCAATTTTATGTCTTCTGCGATTTGTTTAAAAAAAAAAAAAAACACTCACACACCAGCCAGAATATGCCTATTTTATTAACATCATGCTTTAATAAATAACTGGCTACTTCTAATAAAATTAAGCCTCTGTTTACAACAGCCCCCAATATTTCATTTTGACCATTCTGCAGAATTTGGTGTAAAAAGTTGAATGAAATGTAGACCCTGAGCTATCAAGTAATTATGTTTCAATATAAAAATAGAGAATTACTCTTACAACTGAAGATTGAACAAAAACACAAACAACCTCTCTGTGGGTTTTCGGTTCTGTAGAATTGGTTGGGTTCTTATTGGCTGTTTAGAGCAGGAAGACACTTGCAGAATTTTTATCCTGTCTGAAGACTTCCGGGAACCCCTTTTAAAGTGATCTTTTTACATTCTCATACTTTTATGAGCTGTCATTTGGTAAGGACACAAGGAAAGGGCTCTCAAGGGGGCAAGACAGTTGACAGTCTTTGGCCTGGGACAACAGATACGGCCCTTGCCAGTTCACCCACATGGCTAAGGGTGACTGCTAAGATGCCATCTTCTTAGTTCTACCTACTCCCATCCCTCCCCCCATGAAAGAACACACAAAAAACTCTGGAAACCTAGCTCTCCCTCAGGGAGCTCCTTGGCTGGGAGTAGGACACAGCTGCAAACCACTGCAAGTCCTTGGCTTCACTGACCAAAGGGGGTGGGCAAGAAAGAGATTTGAATCAAGACACCTCAAAGTCTCTTAAAACAAAACTGGGATCCAAAGCAAATGCCGTACACACGCAGAGTAAAACTTTGCTTGAGTGCTGACAGCTATTCCCTGAGCCCAGGCTGGACTCCAGTTCAGGCTAGCTCCCAGACACTTCTCTTAGGAGCTGTGTCTGAAATCTGGATCACTGGGACAAGGCAGACCAAGTCCAACTGATGGTCACTTCTTGCTGCCATTGGGATAAGAAGTTCAAAAGAGTCAGTGTGGACATGAAAACTGGCATACAGTGGTTTACCGACTTGCTTGGTTAAAAACAAAACAAAACAAAAAACAAAGAAAAAACCCCTCTCACCCAAGGGTAAACATGTGATAACCAGGACACACTGAATGCCTTTTATCTTGCAGAGAAATCTATATCAAGAACCTTTCTTTACATGGTCTACACTTTAACTATAAATGGGTTCAAGAAATGGACCTATACATGACCTTAGCTTAGGTAATTCAACTCAGCCAAAATGGGTAGTCTGCAGTCTCTTCCACCCACCAGCTCTACATGAGCTCTAATTTCTTATACTGATGCTCCATGGCAATGTGACAAGTGTCTCAGAAGCCTGCTTGTGCCTTCACATTCTGTCCTAACTTAATAATAATAAAGCCCCAAATCACTTCTACTCTCTCCAGATAAGGCAGCTAAAATAACAGGGATAAATGGCAATTTTACTGCTTGTTGGACTTTTTAATAGGATAACATGATAAATAAAACCTGCTCTGTACAGCTATTTAATATTTCAGAAATACGTACATGTTACATGCCAAGAAACGACCCTGGTTTTCTTGTAAGAAACAAGGTGAGATCATAATTGGAAAAAAAAAAACCCACAAACAAAATGAGAAAAAACAAACAAAACAAACAATAGAGTGATAAAGTCACAAATGCACAACTAACTACAGCTCTGTACCTACACTGTTAGCCACGTTTAACATGTTTCTGGAAGAGCAGGAACCAACTTAACGTACAGGTCCCTTCTGCTCCCAAAACTGAATGAAAAAACAAGGTCAGCATTTTTAAACCAGTGGCCACATAGTAAAAACTGTACATTGTTGTCCATTCATTTAAAAAGCAAAGTCACTAGGATGGTACAAAAGTGATAACCGATGCCTTTTAACTTTCTGATGATGAACATTTTTTTCTCCGAAGTTTGAGAATTATCTCCACTCGCGCTGCATAACCAGGAACAAGATGCAGAAGACAGCGAGGAGGTAGGGCTGTGCTGCGGCACGGGCACCAGCACTGTCAGCTTTGTCATTGGCACTCTTCCCAGTGTGGTCAGTGGCATTGTACTCGAACTCCGAGGGGCACTGCTGGTACTCACACCCACTTCCGCTTCCTTCTCCACTACTTTCATCACCTGTGTTTAAGAAATGGAGCACTTTATTTCATTTGTTCTCATCACCAGGCAAACAAGAAAATTCATGCTTTGAAACTGTAAGGGCTTACTGATATCAATGAAGTCCACATCATTCCCATTATAAGCATTTTTCATTTTACTGGTCATAACTCGAAGAGCCATGATTTGACGAAGGATCAGTGTATCAGGCTTGTCAGTGTCAACCTGGACCTCAGGGTTATTGCCCTGGTTGGCTAATCCATTTCCTGTTACTGCAAACAGGTACCTGAAGTGAGATATGACCAGGAAAACAAATGATGATCAGTAAAACAAAAGAAAATCAAAGACTTCTGCTAGATCTAGTATTTTTACAAAGCACAATTAAATGGTAGTTCTTTAATTCATAATGAACTCTAATTCTCCTTTCCTGGGTTATTTGTCTTATTTCTCCATTTTGACCATGATCTTTTGAAAACTATCCTTTTAGTAGAAGTTGGTGACTCTGAGTGAAGCACCCTCAGAATGGGTACTTATCCAAGTCACAGAGTGGGCAAGGAGGGGAGTGCAGGGCATCAGCAAGACAGATAGTGACACCTTGTGAGAACTATGCCTTATGAGACCAAGGCCATTAGGCAAAGGCCCACAGGCACTAAACATTTTTAAATAATGACACAGATGGAGCAGCCCTCATGTTACATAATATAACCACTGTCTACCTTTGAGCCAGTGTTCTTTCTAAGCAGCTGGCTGCCTTCTGAACACTTCTGCTACAGAGCCTGGTCCCAAGACCACTTAGAAAGAAGGCTGATCGTCACCCACTGCAGCGTGCTTCCTGATGCTCTATCTGACCCTCTCTCATGGGCACTCAGCCACCTAGGTGGGGACAAATGGCTGCACTGAGAGGTGGCTCACCTGCTCTTGCCCTTCCCATTCCAGCAGTCATCCTCATTGCCATTGCCCGCGGCCATCCTCTCGTCGTTGCAAACATTGCTAGGGAGTGAGGACCAGAACTTCTTGGCCTGTTTCAATTTCTCCTTGACATCGGTAACCTAAAGAAGAAAAATTAAAAAAAAAAAAAACTCTAAATAAGCCGAGCACATGTGTTTTTTTTGTTTTGTTTTTTTTTTAGGTTTTTTTGAGACAGGGTCTCACTCTGTGGTTCAGGCTGGCCCTGAGCTCAGCCTCCAACTCACATCACAGCAATCCTCCTGCCTCTGCCTCCCAAGTGCTGGGATTACAGGTGTGAGCCACCACGCCCGGCACGGTGGTATGTGGTACTGGTTGCTGCTGGGCGTGAGTCTCCACGCCCAGTATTGTATGTGGTTACTGGGGATTGAACCCGGGTCCTTGCGCTTGTAAGACAGGCGCCAGAACCACTGAGCTAACTCCCCGGCCCCAAGAGCACATGTGTTTTGATCAACTGTAAGTATCCCTAGAGCTGTAGTCAAGAAGAAAATATGTAGATCAAATTTATACTTAGGAGTAAAGAATCACACAAAGGGAGTAATAATTGAAATGTGAACTCTGAAGGAGTTGCCTAGATCCTTTGTGTATTAAGATTCTCCTAGACTTCTGTAGCACCTTGCTGTGCAGTACGCAGTCTGATGACTTTTTCCCATCCCAGCATTTATCATTCACCACCTCAATCTAGGAAGCCTAAACCGTTTCTTCTCCCACTTTGTTGGGCTCTTTGGAGAATGAAGACCATCTTATTCCCTGAGTATCCCTAACAACAGACACATAGCAGATGCCTAGTAAACACAGATTAACTACAAAGGGAAATTCTGAGATGAAACTTACTGTATCCATTTCCTTGAATAAATAGGAATTTTCTGAATTAGAAATGAGAAAAGTACATTTACTACTATTGCCATATATTTGCTTCAAGTTACAACTGAAAGACATACACTTATAAAGCTTTGCAACTAAAAATTCATTTTTAAGCAAATATTTTCAGCTCTGTCCTTAAATATGGCTATTCTTTTTTCTTTTTTTTTTTTTTTTTTTGAGACAGGGTCTCACTTTGTAGTTCAGGCTGACCCTAAGCTCAGCCCCAAACTCACATCACAGCAATCCTCCTGCCTCTGCCTCCCAACTGCTGGGATGACAGGCATGAGCCACCACACCCGGCACTATGGTATGTGGTACTGATTGCTGCTAGGCATGAGTCTCCACACTCAGTATTGTATGTGTTTAATGGGGGATTGAACCCGGGCTCTTATGCTTGCAAGACAGGGGCTGGAACCACTGAGCTAACTCCCTAGCCCAAACATGGCTATTCTTGCCAAAGTGCTCACCAGTCGGTCCAGACTTGTGCCAGCCGCTGTGGTTGGGCGCTCCTCAGGATGGTATGGCCGGAAGCGGGCACTGAAGGCACTTTCAGAGATGGACCGGGACATGCGTCCAGCTGGGAGGGGCTTGGGGGGCCCACATCCCTGGAAAACCTGTATTGGACAAGCATGGTTGGATTAGGAAGTCACAGCCCATGTCAGAGGAGGCTGCCGGCTCTCCTTCCGTTCTCCTGCCTCCGTTACCTTCTGGGAGACTTGCACACTATTCTCTTGCATGTTCATAATTGCATCAGAAATCTTCACGTCGATGGGATCCATGACCGACTCAATGTTGAAAGGACCCTCTAGCCTCTCCGCCACCATCAGCATGGCGTCTAGTATGAGATTCAGGGAGAAACAACAGGGCAGGAGAAGTCAATCATTGGTTCAGCACTGGGTAATTGATCAGTCTTATTTTATTGCTTTTGATTCTGTGTGGGATGGGGGAAAGGGCTAGGGATCACAATTAATCCATGTTTTTTTCTATCTATTTCCATGACAACAGACTGCATGCAGTCATTTTATGTATCACCAAGTCTCTAAAGTGTTCAGATGACCAGGCTAACAATTCTTACCCAAGAAACCCAATCAGGAACTTCCCACTGTCCTGATTATTTCTTCCTCCTCTTGTCAGAGTCTGTTACTATAAGGCTGTGGTCCAGCACCCAGGGGAAGAACCTATGGCTGGAGGCAAATTAACATGGCATATCTCCGAGAGACTTCCCTACAATCTATTCTTTTTGTTTCAGGTTCTATTTGCAAGAGTTGAAACCATGGAAATGTTAAAATCCTAGTGTACAAATTCTATTCTTTCATTTTTTTTTAATCAAACCTTTCAGATCCCTAAACGTACACTTGGAAAATATAAATGAAAGTGTTCTAGGAATGCTAATGACTTCTCAAATAATGAAACTTTGAATAGTGCAATTTTGTGTTAAGATAAACTTCCATTTCGCACAGAAGGGCTTCAATTTTATTGTGAGGTAAAATATATAGCTTTTTATTTCCACAAAAAGACAACATACGACAGTACATACAAATTGTGTGCTTGCTGTATATATCTTTTCAAATGATTCTCAAGTCATGGTGGGACTTTGGAAGATGCTGGAATTTCCCAAGCACTGAATCTGTTTAGATCTAAAATGTCACCCACTGAGCTCATGAGTTCAGAGGATGGGAATTCCAGGAGATGCCTGGGTTTCGAGGGTTCTAATAACATCAGTAGATTAGTCTATTGATGAGATCCTAACTGGAAGGCATTATGACCCAAGGTGGTGGAAACTTAGGAGGTGGGGCCTAGATGAAGGGAGTGAGTGAAGGGGTCAGGACCTTGGAGACTGCATCTTACTCTGGCCCCTTCTGACTCGGGGCTGCCATGAGACAGCACCTTTCTCTGCTCCCCTCGCCTACCGTGCTGTTTCTCCCTCCCCCCCAAGCCTAACTGCAACGGAGCCTGCTGACTATGGACTGAAAGCTCTGAACCCATAAACCAAAATAAATCTTTTCTCCTTTAACTTGACTTTCACAGGTATTGTGTCACAGCAACAAAGAGGACTATCCTTTAAACAAAGGGATGTTTGCTTTCCACACATTTGTTGGGATGATAAGGGTATTTTTTTTCTGTTGTGCAAAATTAGATGGAAGGGAAACCATTAAAAGAAAAAAAACTTAAACTTGCTTTTCTATCCCTTTTATACTCTAATGCTTAATGTATGCCAAGAGATACTCCATTATCTCTCCCCACCTTCTTGTAGTACAAGAAGGTCAGATACTAGACTCAGGGCTACTCTCCAGAAGATGTGTGTCCATCTCAATTTAAGCTTTCTAGTGCAAAGAAGGTTAAGTGTTGATCTATCAATGAAACCAAATTTGGTCATCAACCTTTCACCTTCAACCTAGAACAAATACTACACAACAGTATAAAGCACGGGGCCATTTTCCTGAACTACGATTCTGATGTCACAAACAACAAACACATTTCCATTAAATATAATTTTTTGAAAGTTTCCAGTTGCACTGTGGTAAGGGCCAATAAAGTGACGCTCGCAACCTCTAAGTAAAAGCTGACAGCGTGAATATACCATTGTACTAGAGGAGAGAAAAAATGCTTTTGAAGTGCTAGCAAAAGGAGACTTTTGTAAACAAGCAGAGCACAACTTCAATGTGTTCATCATTGTCAAAGCATCAGGGCGGCCACGTACAGAAAGTAAATTCCTTCGTAAGCCAAGAAGAAATCACTGGTTCCAAACAAAAAATATTATGAATAGACAGATAATAAACATCCAAAATGGAGAGGTTTAAACAAGAAAACACAGTGCATTTTGTAACTACTTACTCCAATAGTGGTGAGGAAAGGGCAGATCACGACTGCGTTTGTGAAAGACTGAAAGGAAACATAAACCCCAATTCTTTTGGCTGTTTGGTGTCTTTGTAAAGTCTGAGGCCAGCCGGCCATACACAAGGGCCTGGGAATGGAGAATGAAGCTAGGCTTTTGTTGCAGCCGGTGCCATGGCGTTGTGTGTTGTGCGGCTGAAGAATGCGCCTAAGGATGCATTCTGCCGGCAGCCCACAAGCCCACAAGCTGGGAGCCAAAGCTGCCTCCAACCCGGGCAGGAAGTCTTGACTGGCTGTCAGTTGGCTCTTCCATAGCAGCAAGAAGCCCTGATTAGAAGTCCCAGGAGAAACATGAAGGTTGGTTTGGTGCTTTGGTTTTCTTCTTGATGATACAGGTCACAGGTGTCTCATGTGCAAGATATCTACCTGGCTCCTGCCTGGAACTGGCCAGTGTCTCTGGCAGCAATCCCAATTCTAAGTTCCACCAGCAGCAATGTGTGATATTAAAAGGGCTGGCTGTGGGTTGACAACCATAAATACAGGCACAGCATGTGATGGGGAACAAGCCACCCTGAGAATAATTTAGAATTCTCCAGAAACTGATATTTATTGGTGTGTGTGTGTGTGTGTGTGTGTCTGTAGTGCTGGTTGTTTATTTCTTGATTCAAAGATTTGGACCCATCCAAATGAAAGCCAGTAAGACTTACACATTTACTAAAGGGTCACAAGTCATAGCAGTATGCAGACGCAGTAGCAAGGACAGGGAGGGCATGGCAGGGGAAGGCTGACTTGGAAAATCAATCGTTCATCTCCAAAAGGTCTAGTCCAATGGTAGGGCTATGGTGCTCAGCATACTGGCATTGAGCACCCGCCCAGACCCCAACAACAAAGAATTCCCACCTCACTAGAAAAAGCAATTCCGTTTGCATTGTGTCGCCAATAATCAGAAACCCACATCTTCAGCCTTCTGACATGACTAGAAGAACAAAAGGCAGTTTCTCGACTTAACCCCAAGATCTGATTTAAAGAAGGGGCAAAAAAAGCCCTTGACCATTCATTAACTGCAGTCATTTAAAAGAGAAAGACAAATTCCTTGCAGAGAGGGGGGGAAAAAGACAAGGAATAAGAAAGAATTTACAGCAGAGGCATGTAAATTGGGACTGAATTCTATAACCACAGAGCAGATTAATTAAACCCTTGTGAAAAATTCATGAAAAAGCACTGGAGATTAACAATGTCTATTACTCCTGGCCTTTCAGATCAGCTTATTAGAAATAAAGACAAGTGCACCCATTAAAAATAAAATTTAGATACAATTTCTTGCCTCATCTCTCTCAAAAAGTATCATTTAAAATAATTGGGGAAATTAATTAAAATATCCTATCAATTTACACTTGAGTTTGATTTTCTTTCCTCAAAGATAATACATGTGATTTTAAAAATATACTATAAGAATAGCAACAGCAATTTAAGGCTTCCCTATGTTAGAGTCACTGGCTGACAGCGCTAATTAAACAGGTCAGAGTATGGTTTTGATTTGACATGGATCCATAAATTCTATAAAATATACGTAGAATTTATACTGGGGCTGGGGATTTAGTTCATTGGTAGACTGCATGTTTTACACAGTTCCATCCTCCACATTGGGAAAAAAACTGTATTTTAATACAAGATTATAAAGACTTCAGTGATAGCTGCTGGTGGACATGTTCAAAGTAACAGTGTAATGTAGGAGAAATGGAGCTCTGCACTTTGGATGTCTTCATAGGGAAGTCAGCAAAGCTGGGGCACCACTACTGAACCACTTTTGGACAGAATGGTGATTTGTACTCCTTTGTCTGGATAAGCGACTTATTATAGTGAAAAGTAAACTGTAAATTTGACATTTGGGTGTGGGGACAAGGGTGGGATATGGGGGTGTCAACTTCAAATCTAAAAATGCTGTGGGCTTTTTTATTTCCTGAGAAATATTTTGAAGCACCAATTTCTCCCCTGGCTTCATTCTGGGCATGATATTCCATCTGTCCCCGTGGGTCTTTGCTGGTCTCAGCGTTTCCTTTCATGGCTTTTGCTTTTCTGTGTGCAAAAGATTTTTTTCAAGTCTTCCAGCTTTGAGCTATTTAGTCTACAATTGTCCTGAAGTGCTTAATATTCACATCTTTTTTTTTCCTATGTCAGTGTTCTCAAGAATCTGTTGGAGCCAATTTATTGATGCACTTCCAGAGTTAATATGGTAATTAGCTCTTGTGCAGACCAAAAAGCATTTCCCACCCCCCCAAAGAAAAACAAGCCAGCAAATTGCATGCATGTTCCCATGATGTGGACAAATAAGTGAAAAATAGGTGCTTATAAAGACACTCAAATTCTGCAATTATGCAAATGTGACAGAGTGGGAGAAATGAGAGTTTGTTTCTGTGAGCTGTTAGTATTTGTGTGCAGTCCCACTAATGTTCAGCATTACAGGTTTAACACTGGTCGCTATGCTGCAGACTAATAGGAGCACTAAATAGGCATCGAGGGAGTTAGCTGACGACTGGATGCTCTTTCCAAATCAGAATTAACCCAGTGCTCTCTGGATTCTGTAGAAACTATATGCAGAAATCCTTATTTCTCAAATTGTCACGGCAAAAGTCCTTCCATTCTCCCCCAAGCAGCTTACTACTGCTAGATTTCCTAAAACTCTTAAATTCTCACAATCAGATTTCTCCTGAGTCAAAGAACAAAGGATATCTCGAAAGTCTGCACACAGAACTTTTTTTTTCAGCACTGGGGTCTGAATCCAGGACACTAAGTTACATCCCCAGACCTTTTGTCTTTTTTCTTTTCTTTTTAACAATAGGGTCTCTCTAAGTCACTACATGGTCTAGGCCTGGCTCAAACTTGGCATCCTCTTGCCTCAGACTCCCAGTTGCAGGTGTGCAGAGAGAAGTTTTTAAAAGCCATCCTGACAGCAACATGAGGGCTGGCCTCCACCGTGACATGAATACAAAGCTATGATATGTAACATCAAAAAGGTTCTTTCTCATTATTGAAATTAGTAAGTCACAGTGCCTTATGTCTTCAGAAACGCTACCATTAGTTCAAATTTACTGGTACTAATAATTTCACAGTCTTCAAAGTATTGAGTATAGCACGAGTAGGATGTTGGTAAACACTACATAACACTTAATGAACAGAAATTCCATAGATGACGATTACAATATTCTTCATACCATCTCAGAGCCACCTCAGGCAACACAAATCCATATTTCCATCACCTGCTCACCTATGAAATTGTTCCACTCGAAATCGAGATCCCCCTGGTTGGCCAAACAGCCTCTCATGATGTTGGAGCAGTAGTTGTAACACGGCTTCACCGTCACGAGACCACGGCAGTGAGAACAGTAGATCATCTTCAACAAGGCGTGGGTACACTGGGCTGTGGGGTTTATCTAACGTGCGAGAAGGGAGAAGACAAAGGAGGAGAGCTAAAATAGACCCAGAAATGACACATCTATATCCAGCTGACACTGAAAGCTTGATCGTGCCACCTGAGTTAAAACAGACAGGTAATAATTAGCAGCCTGCCTCCAGTGGAGGTGAGCAGACTGAGGTAAAAAGAAGACATTTGCTGGAGACAGGGAGACAACAGAGGTGAGAATGAACATCATACAGCCTTAGCCACTTATAAGTCAAATTATTAAAGTACAGGATGACCAAAACTTGCATATTTTTGTTATTTTTTATAAAATAATATAACAGGGAATATATAAATGCCAATTTTATCAAATTTACTCAATGTAAGAATTGTCAGAGATTTAGCTCAGTGGTTCCGGTGCCTGCCTCACAAGTTCAAGGTCCCAAGTTTGATTTCCAGTACCAAAAAGGAGGACTGAGTATCACCTGGTTGAAATGACATGTGCCACAGTGAAGCTCAGGATACTTAGCACATGAACAAACGTGCTGCCTGAGTGATGCTTAGGGTAAATTGTTTAAGTGATTAAACAATCAAGTTGCAATGTCCTCCCTGCCTCTCTCTCTGCCTCTCTTTCTGTCTTGTCTCTCTCTCTCTCTCTCTTTTACCATCTCTCTCTCCGAACCCATTTTTAATTGATCAATTACTTCAGAGTCCTATTATAAATAAGCTTCCAGGATCAGCCATGCAACCTGTAAAGGAGGCTATTTTCACCCGTCTAGGCCTGTTCTGGCCCCTGTAATCACAATCATTGTGCTTGTCTTTGCCAGCCTGAAACACAGGCCCAACTGCTCTTTACACTTGATTTCCAACCCCAAGCAAGGTTTCAAATGGTTCTTGTGTGTACTTTGCTCTGTGCCAGGAGTGCATAGCAAGCAAAATGAATATGTTCTACAGAGCAGAAAACGAGGAACTTTATACGTGGGAGTACGTGAACGCCTTCAGAGTTTGGGGAGCAGTAGAGCATGGAGTAGTCTAGAAACACCTGATGGAAGAGATCAGCTGTTAAATTTTGAAGATGGGGTTGGTAAGTGGAGAAGGAAAGGGAGATGGATCATCGCAGGTAGCAGTAAGGAAAGGAACAAAGGCTGTGAGGTACCATACTAGGCAGAGCACAGCATTTCAGCACAGGGTTGAGGAGCCAGGAAACCATGCTGGATGCACAGGAGTGTGTGCAAGGCCGAAACATGGGAGGACATACCGAGCGGAAACTCTGATGCCATCAGATGGCCTACATGGGGCTACTAAAACTTGTGAGGGAGGGAAACTGCAAGGATGAACACAGTACCGAAGGCAAACTGCACAGACCATTCTCTGCACAGAAACAGGTCTTAGTTTCATTCTCATTCAAGGTGAACAACTGTTTTGGGGCTTCCTATCAGTCATTTCTATCAGGGCTCAGAAAGGCTCATGGCTAGGGATCACATACCGGAGATTGAGTCAAAGCTCCTGTCTTACTTTCTCTGACCCACTCTCCTCTTGTGGAGTCTTTATCAGAGGATTAGTGCCTTCATCCCTATCAGTATCAAGCAGCTCTCTAAGTAGACTTTCTGAAGCAAAGACCACCTCAGGGAATAGATGCTGGGATGTGGAGAGCACAGCAATGCAGTTCACCTATTCTGTCGTGTTACCCTGGATACCACTTATCAACAATGTCTTTAGGGACAGGAATAGGGGATTAGCACTGTGAGGAGAGAAACTTAACATCGTCAGGCTCCTGTCTGGTATGCACACACCCTTCCTCTCTCTTTTCCCTAACAGAACTCCAACCTACAAGAGGAAAAAGGGCAACAACAAGATGGTAATTGTATACACTGAAGTCAACATTCCCTACAAAGAACTAGAATTTTTCCACAGTTTTAACCAGTCCCAAATGTTTTCCTAGGCATTAAATGAGTTCTTCTAACTGTGTATTAATGTACAGCAAAATCTTGGCTAACCAATATCCTCAAGGAATGGCTCCCTAGATAACTAGATTTTCTGGATAGCTAAAAGTTCATTCCTTCAAAGTCACAGATTGTTAAGACTTTGATACTCATCCACTTCTCATTTTCCAGATGAGCAAACAGGCCTCAAGAAGGGAAGTGGCCTGAGAATCGCAGGATCACAAAGGTCTTAAGAGGTGGAAGGAGCCTTAGAGATCATGGAGTGCTGTTCTCACATTTAAGAGATAAGCAAACTGAAGCGAAAGAGATTAAGCGACTTGCTGACAGTCACCCTGCTACATCTGACTCCAGTACTGCACCCTATCAAACATTTGTGACAAAAAGATTTCCCAGATATATCACATTTCCCTGCCTTCTCACGCAGACAATAGGAAACTCTATCCTTAGGCATGGGTTATTTTAGTAGGGTTCCACATTGGCGATCCTGTTAAACGGCTGGATTTTAGAGAGGTAAAGAGTTATGTAAATGACTATGAAAAGTCATCATGTAGCACTCAGTACATTTGAATATCATGGTTCAGAACAGACAGTGTCCTTGTAAGAAGAAACACAGAATGCTAAAGTGTCAACAAATAGTTATCAAGCACCTACTATGTGCCAATAACTATTCTGTAGTATATTTGTATTAGAGAGCAAGGCAGGTAAGGTGTTCTGTTTTAGGATACAGAATCTATTCTACAAAATACAAAGAAATCTCAAAGTGGGATGGATCTTTAGGAAGTGAGCAAAAATTTTAAGCTCAAGATAGACATTTTTATTCAAGAAACATTTATCCAAGAAGTCCCCTCCCATTTTCTTCTTTTGAAAAATAACTCTAGGAAACAGTATGCTCCATTCTTAGCCTCAACTGCAAGTCAAACCATTTACGCAGTAGATTTGATGGAGGCTCAAGTTCTAAAATCAGAGCCCGAATGAAATGACACAGTAGAATTTTATTAAAGAAGATTATAAAGCTGGGTTTGGCAGAGTTTTCCCGTTTCATTCCTTGGCTAAGTACTGGCTCATGGTCTGCACGTGATTCGTTATGTAACTACTTAAAATGATCACAAGGAACTTGACTATAACATGCTATGGGAACACTAAATAATACTATAACTGAAAAGAAAGATGGAGAAGTTATAAGAGAACTGGGACAAGCAAGAGCATATAAAATACCAGAGCTAGAGAAAAATGTCTTTCGTCCCATGACCATTAATCAGACCACCATGCACTAGTTCACACAAAGGGAATTCAGAACCTGGGAAGCAAAACCCTTGTGTGTGATGAGGCATCCTATAAAGGGATGGATTTTAAAATAGTCATGAGACCTAAAGGAACAGGAATAGCCTGCAAGGCCTCGTCCCCCCACAGTGTGTCAGTAACACTAGCATTCCAGGCCTTGGGGCCCCACTCTCACCAACCGAACCCAGCTCAAGATGACGGACAAGTGTCAAAGGTAGCTCTATCTTCTGACTCTGTAACACCATCGCTACTTCTCAGCCAAATGGCTGCCTCTCTTTTTGAACCTCCAAGGGCTTCTTACTAAGAAACAATATGGCTTGGTATAAGAGCCAATGGTATGCCAACCACCACAGGGAAGAAAGAGCCAAACAAGGGGGTAAAGTAATGCAATTTCAATTCACATGCATGATTTCTGTCCAAAGTCCAAGGTCTCCCTGACCCAGTGGTGGTGCTTGCTGTGACACAGTAATATGCCACACACCTCTGAGTGTTCCTCTACAAGCTTCTAACTATCTCTTCATACTCTCATAAGCAAATCGAGCCGTGTTATAAGCACAGTTAACAGCAGGCCAAAGTCCTACATTGTTCCGGGAGGTTTTTTTTGAACAAAAATTCAAGTTCATTCACATTCTGTTCCCAGTAACCACCAAAATCAATGTCCTCCACAAAGTCCCCTGGAATGTATTTACTGAAGTCGATTGACTCTGAAGGACCAAGGACCAAGTCATAGGTCACACCACACAGGGACTGACAGAAAGTGGCCACCACATTGCAGGGGCTTCCTTGAAACCTCCACGGTGTAACATGCCACTTAAAATGTTGACTTGGGGCAGAGCTCTTGACTATCATTTGATAAGTTTTTCTTTTACTTAGAAGGGTTGTTGAGCTTAGATGCCAATGACTACCAGAATGCTTGGAAGTGGGGTAATAACAGGTGTTTATAACTTGCCTCTTACAAAAGTCACATTTTTCATATCTCCTAATGGAACTTAATAGTTACTTCTTAAGATCACATGACGAAAGGGCCAGGGAGTTAGCTCAGTCGTTCCGGCGCCTGTCTTGCAAGCACAAGGGCCCGGGTTCGATTCCCCGGTAACCACATACAATACTGGGTGGGTGTGGAGACTCACGCCCAGCAGCAACCAGTACCACATACCACAGTACCAGGCGTGGTGGCTCACGCCTGTCATCCCAGCACTTGGGAGGCAGAGGCAGGAGGATTACTGTGATGTGAGTTGGAGGCTGAGCTCAGAGCCAGCCTGAACTACAAAGTGAGACCCTGTCTCAAAAAACCTTAAAAAAAATAAATCACATGATGAAAGAAGAGAAAAAGAAAATCTGTATTTCTTCCCCTTCTCCCTTTGAACAACAACAACAAAAATAGGCTAATGCTCTCAAAAAAATATACCTGGTCAGCTTTCATGATTTTCTGGTTATAAGGGTCTTGGTGTCAAAGTTCAAGAGAAAAAGATTCTGTTTTATGACAAGAGTTATTCTTGATAGTATTATTGGATTTTATTGACATGATACATTTATATAAAGTACTTAGTTTCAGGTTCTGTTCCACGAACCATACCACATATTAACTCATTTAAGCCTCAGAATAATCCTAAGAGGTATGCATTATCATCTCATTGCATACATGAAGTGGTGGGAAGCCCTGAGAGGTTAAGGGACTCATGCCAGGTCTTTGAGTAAACAGTGACGCCATGATGTGAACCCGACCAGCCTGGTTCCAGTGCACGTGCACTGAGTCACAGAGTTTAGGAAGCTTGAGGGCAGCACATGGGCGGGTCAGTCTTCCTCTACAGCTCCCAGGCCTACTATGTTCTCTCCACACTCAGTGAATGCTTGGCTATGAGGCCACATGCTCTGTGGTGACAATTCAAAATTTTAAAGCTTAGTAACCAAATAACTCAGTTTTTATATCGGCAGATAATTTAGGAAATGTGTTCTACATAGAATGATAGTCACTGGACACTTGGATGGAGAGGATACATTGTTTAATATTACACTATTACTGAGTATAAGTGCCCTATCTTTAGAGCTGTTTATAGTGCTACAAGGGTGTGAAAACTAGACAATTACAGTGTATTTCTCACCAGTCCTTCTTCACAAAGAATTTAAAGGCTCAAGAAAACACTCTAGACATGGAGTGGAAAGAGTTTCTTTCGAGAAAAATAAATGGGAAAACAATACCTATTTTATCACAGTACTAAATTTTTGAACAACAACAACAAAAAGATTGTAGCTATACACAGGAGAGATAATCAGTCCCTGCTAGTGAGAGCAAGATATAGCTGACACAAAAAGAGAAAGGGCTGGACATTATGTAGTAAGAGTTTGTTTGCTTTTAGAGAGTGGTATGATAGGAACCTCATCAGGACTGAATTCTTCTGCATTAACCCCAATACCAAGAGCAATCTGAGTTACTGACCCAAGTATCAAAGTTACTGAACCATGATGACAGTACATTGACACCAAATTCTGAGTCTTATAAAATCCTTAAAGACTGAGTGAGGTCTCCCAGAGGCTGAGAGGTGCCATGGAGTATGACATTTTCAGGGTCTGTTCCATGGCGAAAGTCAGTGGGACAATTATCTCATTTTCTCGTCAGCTTATTAAAACTCTTTACAAGACGCACTGTGGGATGGGGCTGGGCTCGGTATGGACTGTCTGCCCAGCCTGTGTGAGGCTCTGAGATCCATCCCCACCACCACAAACAAATCAAAACCACAGCATCCGTGCCTCGCCTCGCCTCCTTGCACACACACATTTAACATGACATCTGAATATCATAGCTGCTTTAAAAACCCTTTTCAGGAAAGTCTCTTTCCAAAGACTCTTTTAACATAGATTGAGCTTTTCTACCAAATAATCTACATTTTCCAAACACTAAACTAAAAACTACTGCAAGAAGCCTGCAAAGAAGAAGTGTGCTGGAACAAAGCTCTTCATGCAGGCTAGATTTCATTTCAGTAATTCAGAGCGAGCCTTAAGCCACATTTACACAGTGATGGCAGTTAACATGCAGCACTGAAGTTAGAAACACATTTCTTTTAGTTTATTCCAGCTCCTAACATACATTCATCGTAGCATTTTATTTTGTGCACAGCCAATAGTACCAAACAAACAGAAAAGGTCTAGATTTTATCTGTTGCTTGGTAACAGAAGCACTCAACGAAAATACAGGAAATATTTCCCGAAATTATGGTAAGAGAACCAGATAGGGAACCCACAGTTGCTGTGGAATGTGATGAGTTTATTCAGCAATTTCCTAATTAGCTCTGAATTCAACACGCGCACACAAAGAACCAAGGATGAAAAGTTACTACCTTTTTATCTGATAACAGAATTTGAAGGGAGTAACAAAGCGCATGGGATACACCAGGATTCATTCAGGAGTACTTCTGGATTGTTGTAAATAGAACTCAAGCTGCCTAAATCCTCAGGAATATGTTTGTTGTTTTTTTAAAATCTGGGATGTTTATAAGTTATAACCTTTAAGTTCCAGCACCCTGGCATCCACCCCCTTTGCAATGAGCTCTGTTTTGCTTTGCACTTGTATGATCTCGATTTCTTAAGCCCAGACTCCTCCTGCACGCTGACTCTCCCTACCATAGCTGTAGCTTGATTCCCGGATCCCTTTTCCTAACTCTAGTACTAAGGATTGTGAGTGAAAAATAATATTAAGGGTTAAATAACGTCTATACTTGGGTTCTTGAAAGTTTTTCATATTTATAGTTTAAAAATTTTTTGCATCTACATGCATTCATAGGTACCAAGGCTGAGGCAGGAAGATTTCAAGTTCAAGACCAACCTGGCCAAATATTAGCAAGAACCTGTTTAAAAATAATAAACAGGAATGGGGGTGTAGCTCAGTGGTTGAGCACGTGCCTAGCATGCACAAAGGAGTATATACATATGAAATTATTTTGGGGAACAGAAACATTACTTAGTATTTTTATAGGTTTAGAGGCATTGTAAACAGAAAAATGGAATACAACAGTGGAAACTAATCCTAAGGCAGGACAGTTATTTAGACATCTCAATAGCAAGGCACTGGTTTCTAATTATAGCCCCCGTTATGTGGGGTGGGGGTGTCGACGCAGTCCATTATGTCAGTGTTAATGGAAACCATGAGAGTGTAGCTCTCTTTGGCACAGGAGCTATTAATTTTCATGGCGCATATAACCACGAGTGCATTTCTGAAAGACCACAACAGACTTCATCCTTCCAGGCAAAACTGCTGCTACAAGCAGGTATATAAGAAATGTATCATGAACCATGACAAATAAAGATGGAATAAGTAATCCAAAGATGTGCAACGCCAGGGTATTCTTGAGCCATCTGTTACTAATTAAGCAGACTTTTCTCAAGTTTGAAATGTGAAACCCTATGGAGTGAACTGCAGTCACTGGAGGTGTGGGCCCAGAAAAATGAAATCAAGGCGAGTCTACTTCAACTAAGCAGCCCTCTCTCTTCAAGTAGCTAGAGCCTTGCAAAGGTGTAGGGTTGACCACGCCACTGTCAGCTTAAAACTGCTACTCTTTTGTTGCAAAAGTGAACTGGAGAGTCAGGGATTTAGCTCAGTGGTTCTGGCGCCTGTCTTGTAAGCTCAAGGACCCGGGTTCGATCCCCTGGTAACCACATACAATACTGGGTGTGGAGACTCACCCCAGCAGCAACCAGTACCACATACCACAGTGCCGGGCGTGGTGGCTCACGCCTGTAACCCCAGCACTCGGGAGGCAGAGGCAGGAAGATTGCTGTGATGTGAGTTGGAGGCT